>SMDT01000866.1:0-129124 GCA_005392925.1 Aquilaria sinensis | reverse complement strand
CCAAAATTTGATGGATATTATGACCACTGGGCCATGCTGATGGAGAATTTTTTTTATATCAAAGGAGTATTGATCACTAATCGAGGAAGGAATCCCAACTGTAGAAATTGAAGAAACATTGACAGAAGGGCAACGGAAGGTCATCAGTGACCTAAAGCTTAAGGACCTCAAGGTAAGAAATTACCACTTTCAATCCATTGATCACACGATAATGGAAATCATTCTCAACAGAAGTACTACCAAGAACATTTAGGATTCTATGAAAAGAAGTTTCAAGGATCTACCAGAGTCAAACGTGTGCAGCTTCAATCTTTGAGGTGAGAATTTGAAGTACTGTAGATGAAGGAAAGCGAGAAGGTAAATGAATACTTATCCTTGACTCTGGAAAATTGCTAACAAAATGAAGATACATGGAGATAAGATAGAGCAGGTGGTGATCATTGAGAAAATATTAAGGTCTATGACCTTAAAGTTCGAGTGTGCTCTATCGAGGAATGCAACAACCTAGAGATGTTGACACTAGACGAACTACAAAGTAGCCTACTGGTGCATGAACAAAGGATGATCAGCCATGATAAAGAAAAACAAGCTCTTAAGATCAGCTATGAAGAAAAAAGTGAACCTAGAGGTAGATGAAGAGCAATATCCCAAGGAAGGGGAAAGGGGAGAGGTAAAGAACAATTTAGTAAGGCAGCCGTAGAGTGTTACAATTGCCATATGCTTGGACACTTTCAATATGAGTACCCGAGCTGGGAAAAGAATGCCAATTTCACTAAGATCAGTGAGGATCAAGAGCTACTGCTGATGCCTTACATTGAGGTGCATAATTTTAAAAATGAGGAGGTGTGGTTTCTTGACTTCGATTGTACTAACCATATGAGTGATGACAAGCACCGGTTTCTTGAGCTTGATGAAACCTATAGACAGGAAGTGAAACTTGGCAATGACACAAAAATGACATTAACAGGAAAAGGAAATGTCAAGCTGCATGTTCGTGGAGCAACTCAGGTGATAACTGAAGTATTTTATGTTCTTGAGCTAAAAAATAACTTGCTTAGTATTGGACAGTTGCAAGAAAAGTAGCTGGCTATTTCAATTCAAAATAGAACTTGTAAGATTTATCATCCTGTAAGATGACTAATTATGCAAACTCATAATAGAATGTTTTTGTTGCTTACTTCTAAGCCAACCCATGTTCCAAGTCCAACCTGTTTTCAAACAACTTTAGAAGACACAACACATTTGTGACATCGAAGATTTGGTCACCTAAACTTTAACGGTCTGAGGACCTTGTTCTGCAAAAGGTTGGTGAAAGGCTTGCCACCACTTAAAGCTTCATCCAAGTTATGCACTGGCTACATTACAGACAAACAACACAGAGATGTAATTCTGAAGAAAAATGTGTGGAGAGCCTCCCAACGACTACAACTTGTGCATTTGGATATTTATGGCCCAATCACTCCTGAGTCCAACAGCAGTAAAAGGCATATAATCATCTTCATAGATGATTATAGCCAAAAGGTATGGACATATTTCTTACATGGCAAGTCTGAAGCATTTATCATTTTCAAGAATTTTAAGAGATTGGTATAAAAGCAAACAAGAAATTTTATTTGCTGCCTTCAAACTGATAGGGGTGGGGAGTTCACCTCGCTGGAGTTTAATGATCATTGCAGTGCAAATGGCATCTGGAGACAACTTACTATAACTTACACACTATAGCAAAATGGGGTTGCGAAAAGAAAGAATCGTACCATTATGAATATGGTACGATGCATGCTAAATGATAAAGAGATTCCAAAGGCATTTTGGCCAAAAGTAGTCAATTGGGCAATGCATGTCTTTAATCAATGCCCCACATTAGCAGTGAAGGATAAAATACCTAAAGAAACGTGGAATGGAATCAAGCCCTCTGTAGATCACTTCAAAGTGTTTGGGTGCATTGGGCATGTCCACATACCACACAAAAAAAGACATAAATTAGTCAATAAAAGTCTCAAATGTGTGTCCTTGGGCATTGGTGAATAGTCCAAAGCTTACAAGATGTTCGATCCTGAGTCAAAGTAGATTATCATAAGTAGAGATGTTATGTTCAAAGAAAAAGAGAAGTGGAATTGGAACACGCTTGCTGAACATACTTATCATGATAGTTGGATTGGGAAATGACGACGAAGGTGACAACAAAGAAGAAGAGCAGCTTGAACCAAATAAGGAAGAAGAAGCTACTGACTCCAACTCATCATCTTCATAAGAACCAGCTACAAACAATGCTCCAAGTCCAATTTAAGGGAGGACATGAAGAAAAACGGTATGGATAGAGGATTACATAAGTGGTGAAGGACTATCCGATGAGGAAGATCTACAACAATTTGTCATGTTCACTTCAACAAATGATCATGTGTCTTTCGAAAAAAGCTGTCAAAAGTTCTACATGGAAAGAACCCACAGACCTAGAAATTAAAACTATCGAAAGAAATGAAACGTAGGAATTGACTGATTTACCAAAAGAAGCCAGAAAGATAGGTGTATAATGGATTTTCAAAACCAAACTGAACGAGAAAAGGGAAGTAGACAAAAGAAAAGCTTGCCTTGTGGCCAAAGGGTACTGTCAACAAGTTGGAATCGATTTTACCGAGATATTTGCCTTTGTTGCTCGTTGGGATACTATTAAAATGATTCTTGCACTTACAACTCATAGAGAATGGAAAGTATATCAACTGGACATGAAAAGCGCATTCTTGCATAAGAAACTTCATGAAGATGTGTTCATTGAACAACCATAAGGTTACATAATAAAGGGAGTAGAAAAAAAGGTTTATAAATTGAAAAAGGCTTTATACGAATTGAAACAAGCTCTATAAGCCTGGTTCAGTAAAATTGAGTGCTACTTTATTAAGGAAGGATTCGAGAAATGTTTATGTGAGCATACACTATTCGTAAAATTTGGTGAAGAAGGAAGAATTCTTAAAGTCAGCTTGTACGTGGACAATCTTATCTGTACAAGGAATGATGAAAAAATGTTCAAGGATTTTAACAACTCTATGAAGAAAGAATTCGACATGTTTGATCTTGGAAGAATAGTACTTTCTCAAAGTAGAGGTGATGCAAAATTTAGATGGAATTTTTATAAATCAGAAGATGTATGCTTATGAAGTGTTAGAAAGATTTGGGATGGAACATTGCAACCCAGTAAAAAATCCCATAGTTCCAGGATGCAAGCTCGTGAAGGATAAAGGAGGTACTAGGATCGATGCCACCACATACAAATAAATGGTAGGCAGCCTTATGTATTTAACTGCAACCAGATCGGACTTCATGTTCGTAGTCAGCCTAATTAGTCATTGTATAAAAACACCTACAGAGTTGCATCAATAAGCTATAAATAAAATTTTTCGATATCTAACAGGAACAACTGATATAGGAATCTTTTACAAGAAATGAGGTGAAACATGTTTGGTGGCCCATTCAGATAGTGATTATATAGGAGATCTTGATGATCGAAAGAGTATTTCAGGTTATGTGTTCAAACTAAGTTCAGGTGTTGTAGCATGGTCTTCCAAGAAACAACCAGTAGTCACTCTATCTACTATTGAAGCTAAATTCATAGCTGTTGCTTCTTGTGCATGTTAGTGTATGTGGATGCAGAGAATTCTTAAAAAACTTGGCCTTAACCTGAGCAAATGCACTACTATTTTCTGTGACAATAATTCAACTGTTAAGCTCTCGAAGAATCCCATCATTCATGGTAAGAGTAAGCATATTGATGTTTAGTATCTTTTTCTTTTAGAGTTAACCAAGAATGGTTTGGTTGATCTAGTGTATTATGGATTTAAAGATCAGTTGGCTATTATTATGACAAAACCACTAAAGTTAAAAGTGTTCTTGAACTTGAAAGGACAGCTTGGGATTTGCATATTTCTAGGAGTAAATTGACATCTAGTGACCAACTCTAATCGGTCACCAAAAAGCTTCACCAAAAACCTCTGCCACCATACCCTCCGCGTAAATATATACACGTCTTCAGTTCTCTTTTCTCTCCTGCATATCTTTTTTCACTCTTCTTCTTATATTCTGTCTTTCTCCATCGATCTCCTTCGTCTGTGAGGAAAAGAAATATTATCTGGAGATCAACTCTTTGCAGCTAGAGATACAATATTGCAGTTCAGGTAAATGTTTTGTATGATATTAGCAAAATATTTTAAAAGTTTATATACAAATAGGCATTAACGTGTATATGTAATATTGTTATATTATATTCAAACTATAGAATATCTGTCTATGATTACTGTTGTCATGAGATATATTAAGGATGTACGATGATTTCAATGACATGAAGTCTTCGTATGCTTAATATTTTTTATGTTCAGTAGTCATAGATTGTCCAAGTTGGACAGTTCAAAAATGTACAAGTCATTTTTTACTGCAGTTATATATGTGATTTGTTTAAATGATGTATAAGTTTCGGTGTTGTGGATCCTTGTTCCTCATATGCTTGTTTTGAGATACATTTCTTAAAACTGTATATTTTGAGGAACCAAGGGGAAATGCTGTCGAAATTTATACATGATAGTTAGATAAATCACAACACAAAAATATGGATTGACTTGCACATTTTGAATAGGCTAGGACCATTCGCTTTAGAGATTATAGGATGACATGCTTTTTAGTACATTATTAAAAAAATGAGGAATTTATTTAGTGGTTATATATATATATTTTTTTTTGTAGGAGAGCATTATGGATGATGGGCATGGTTGGATGTATAGGCGATTACTAGAAGATGGATACATGAATCCAAAATTCATAAATGGTGTAAAGGAATTCTTATCTGTTGCTTGTAACAGTGAAACAGATATGATTAAATGTCCATGTCGACGTTGCCGTAATAGATATTATCGAGTACAAAATGATGTTGGAGAGCATTTATGTCGATTTGGCTTTGTTGATAACTATTATGTGTGGTATTGTCATGGTGAGAAATATAATATGGGAAGCCAAAATTTTTGTAGGGGAGAAACATCAAATCCGTCATCATCGAGAACAAATTTAGGAAACCATAATGGTTTACACAATAATACAAGTGAGTTTGAGCAAATGGTGATTGATTCAATGAGACCGATATTGGATAATATTCCATATGCTGGAATAGATTTTAATGCATGCAATGAAGAGGATACGGATGAGGAATGTGATACCTTTAATAATGAGGAGGAAAATGATTGTGGTAATGCATTTAACTTTAATGAGGTGGAACGCGAAATTCTAAATCCGAGCGCACAAAACTTTTACAGTTTACTTAGCGATGCTTCAACACCTCTATGGGAAGGATGTAGGAAACATACACGGTTATCAGCGGTGTGCCAGTTATTGAGCTGTAAAAGTCAGTTTAATATGTCTGATGCTTGTTTCAATAAGGTTATATTACTTGTCAAAGAAATGACTCCAGAAGATGACCAATTGCCAGAAACATTATATGACTCGAAGCAAATGATGAAAGAGTTGGGTTTACCATATTTGAAAATAGATGCATGTCCAAAGAATTGTATGCTCTTTTACCGTGAGAATGCACAATTGATGTATTGTACAGTTTGTGGCCAGTGTAGGTATAAAGAAGAGACAATGAACAGAGATAAAAAGAAACCAATACTAAAAAAAGTCCTTCAGTATCTACCTATAACTGATCGGTTAAAGCGTCTATTTATGTCAACAAAGACAGCTGAACATATGATTTGGCATGCAAGTCATCATGGTACAGATAATAACACAATGGGACATCCATGCCAAACAGATTCTTGGAGACATGTGGATCGAACATACCCATCATTTTGCTCGGAAATTAGGAATGTAAGGCTTGGTTTGTGCACTGATGGGTTTATGCCAAATTCTGCAACAGGTGGCACATATTCAATTTGGCCTATATTCATAGTAGTATACAACTTACCGCCAGATATGTGTATGAAGACACCATACATATTTCTCTCATTAGTAATTCCAGGACCAAGATCACCAGGGCGAAATATTGATGTGTTTCTTAGACCTTTAATTGATGAGTTAAAAATGTTATGGATTGATGGTGTAGAAACATGGGATGCATTTCGTTGTCAAAATTTTCAGATGAGAGCATGCTTGTTATGGACAATCAGCGATTTTCCAGCATATGGGATGCTATCAGGATGGAGTACCCATGGTAAACTAGCATGTCCATATTGTATGGATTGTCTTGAAACTTTTCAGTTGAAGCATGGAAGGAAGCCCTGTTGGTGGGATTGGCATAAGAAGTTTTTGCCTGACAATCATTCATTTCGAGCAAATGTTATTGCATTTAAACCAGGCAAAAGAGAACGATCTGTCGTGATTACACCAATGTCTGGTGAAAACATATTGCAAATGCTTGAACAATTTCAATTTCCACCTTTTGGATCTGATTGGGATAATGATCATGTCATTGGATTTGGAAAAAACCATAATTGGTTGAAACGTTCTATTTTCTGGGAGTTGCCTTATTGGAGAAATTTATTAGTGAGACACAATCTTGATGTTATGCACATTGAGAAAAATTGTTTTGAGAATTTGTTCTATACAGTGATGGATATAAAAGGAAAGACAAAAGTCAACCCCAATGCACGAAAGGATCTGAAGAAATTAGAGATGCGCCCCGAACTACACTTACAAAAAGTTGGTCAATCGACTATTAAACTTAAAGCATCTTATGCTTTGAATAGGCATCAAGTTGAACAAATATGTGTGTGGCTTAAGGGTTTGAAATTTCCAGATGGATATGCATCAAATTTGGCTCGTAATGTGAATATGTCAGATAATAATTTTTACGCCTTCAAGAGCCATGACTGTCATGTTTTTCTGCAGTGGTTACTATCGATTAACTTGCGTGGGCATTTACCAAATGCTATATGGGAAACAATATGTGAGTTTTGTTCTTTTTTCCGACAACTATGCTCAAGCAAACTCCATTTGCAAGACATTGAAAAATTGGGACATGTGAACATTATCACATTATGTAAGCTAGAAAAGATTTTCCCACCATCGTTCTTTGATTCAATGGAGCATCTACCTGTACACTTAGCATACGAGGCCTATCTTTGTGGACCAGTTCAATTTCGTTGGATGTATCCTTTTGAGAGGTTAGCATATAATCTAAGTATATATTTATCTCACAGGCGGTTTATGTTATGTCATTATGTTAATTGCTTATGCAAGTAATTTGTTGTTTGTGTAGGCTGAAGCGATCCCTAAAACGGATGGCTCATAACAAAGCTAAATTAGAGGGATCAATTGTTGAGGCATATTTAGTTCAAGAGATGACAGCATTTTGTGAACACTATTTTGGCGATGAGACAAATACAAGGCTAAATCGTGAACCGCGAAATACTTATACGAATCCGAGTGCAAATTCGGAGAGTCTCATAGTTTTTCGCAATGAGAATCGAAACTTTCTTGCTCGTGGCTTTCGACGGGTGATTGATGAAAATGAATTACGCCAAGCTCATATGTATATTCTATTCAACAGTGTGGAGGTTGACCCTTTTGTCCAGTAAGTAATCAAGAAGGCTATTTTATAATTTAAAAATTATTTTTTCTAATTTATGTCATTTTATCATGGTTTCTATTTGTAACTACAGAATCTTCTTGGATGTCATGCGACATAAGTTTCCTCAGGCAAATAATGGACAACTTGAAACATTTCGCATTCAACATTTTACACGATGGTTTCGTGAATATGTAAGACTTTACAATAATATTGATATGTTAAATATCCAATTGATTCCTCTTTTAAATATTAACTAAAGTATTGTAATTTTTGTCAGGGGGAACGATGTCCTGAAAGTTTAAGCAACAAACTTATCGAATTATCTCGCGGGCCGCTATACAATGGAACATGCTATAAGGGATGCTTGGTAAATGGATTTCGATTCCACATGCACACTTATGGATCTACGAAATCAACAGCAAATTGGGGTGTTTGTGTAAAAGGTGACACAAGGAGTTCAGGGGGTTTCGATTTCTATGGAATTGTGGATGATATCATTGAAATACAATATTCAGGAGCCAAGCCTAACTTTGTAACATTATTCAAGTGTACATGGTTTGATCCAACACGTGGAGTTCGTACACATACAACATCCGGTTTAGTAGATGTGAAGTGGAAGTCGAGATTAAGTCCACCCGATCCTTTTATTCTTGCACGACAGGCTCAACAAGTATATTATACTCAATATCCACATCCCTCGCTACAACAATGGTGGGCGGTGGTCAAAATTAAACCTCGTCAATCAATTGACTATGACATTACTGGAGTAGAACAACCAGGCAGCAGTTCTGCTACTACGTTAAAAGATGAACCATTTCAACAAATTAATATTGAGAATGAGGTTATTGTGTTTGAATCGCCAGAACTTGATGGTGTGAACATATTGGTCGACTTTAGTGGATACGGGGAAGTTGTCGAACAAAATCCGAACGAGGACTTAGACGACTCCGAAGATACCGATGAAGAAGGCACCGATATACAATTGTCGAGCTCAGAGGATGATGTATAAGTTATTAATTTTTAATTAATTTACTTGTATTTTTTAGAATATTGCAAGCTTAGATTAATAATATTAATTCATTGTATTCATAATTTATAATTGATTATATTAGTAATGTGAGGGAAACCTCGCTTTAACAGATGTGCAATTTAGTCCTAATACTTCCAAGGGTCATACATAAATCATCTATAGAAAATCTAGTCGAATCTCAATTTGACAAACGTAGATTGGGAGTCACAAAAAACCGTGATACACCAAATTCAATAATTTTCTATCGTCTACCCAACTATGCAATAAAAACAGGTCACTATTTGAAATGACCAAAATACCCTTCTTGGTCCGGTTTACTTAAATGACCAATTTAAATATTCTAAGTATATTAAATTACTAAAATAATTAAAATTATCTTAGTAATTAGTCAAAAATATCAAATTTGCTACTAATATTTTGGGTAGAGAATGAATATGCCAGTATTTTTTTTTTTTGCTCAATTTCCCACTAATATTTTAAAATGTGCCGAATATGCTACTGTCGATTACATTGCAAATTTGATATTTTTTTTATTATATTAGGAATATATTGCAAGCTTAGAGTAATAAAATTAATTAATTTAGAGTTTTGCAAGCTTACATTATATTGGTAATATATAATTATATTAGTAGGATATTATTACATTAGTAATATATAATGACAAGTATATAGCTTCACGCTATAATTATATTGTTATGTGAAAATATAATTATAGGCAATATTATAAACAAATGAAAGAACCACAAAATCCTAAATTTCATAAAGAAAAAAAAGTAAAGGTATAGTTAAAACATCCGAAAAGCTCCATCAAAATTTAATGGGGTGTTCGTTTTGTGTTTTTTTTTTTTTTTTGGTTCAAAATTGGTGGCGAGGTTGAAATGACAAAGCAAGAAAAGTAAATAAAAGGAAATAATGCGCGGGCTGGGCAAAAAAGGTCATTCTCCCTCTTTTCCACTCAGACTTTTGTGCTTTCACTTTTCATTTCATTTACTTCACCAATAAAGTTATTACTTCCTGTCACTCCCAATTTTACCGCCCCACACCCAGCCAGGCCTGAAATCAGTGTCGTCTTCCACCGGCCCCGCCCCAAATTAGCTTCCTTTTTTAGCGTTTTGCTTTGATCGGTCCCCGCAACTCTACTTTGCTCTGATTGATTTTGCTCTGCATTCTCTCTACTTCCCTCCCTTGCAGGCATATTTGGTACATTTTCTCCCCTTTTTTTTCATATTGTTTTTTACTTTCTCTTAATTTTTACATGTCGGTGCCTTTTGTTGGTTTCTTGATTTCTTTCTAGTTTCTCTTTTTTGGATCCTCTATAGATAGACATTTTTGCTTTCCACAAGACTACAATAAAGATAGAAATTTTGCTTTCAATCCTCTTTATTCTGGTGAAGTTGAATTTTGCTTTTTACTAGCTAAAATAATTTGAGTTCAATGGACAGAAAAAGAGTTTGATGGTCAAATAATATAAAATAAGCCTTTGTTTGTTTTATTGTTACATGCATTATTGTTACATGCAATTTTTTCATTTTTAATCTAGAACCCGTTGACTCTTTGTTGTTCTTTTTGTTTTCAAATCTTTTCCTGTAATGAGGTTGGTTCCTTTTATTGGTTTTTTTATTATTATTTTTATATCTGTCCTCATGCCGTTTTCTATTTTTTTGTTGATATCTGGTTTTGTTTGTTTCACCTACAATATTGTTACCTTTTATTGTTTCTTTTTTTTTTCCGTATATGCCGTCATGATGTTTTCTATTTTTTTGGCTGATTTTTTATTTCTTTTTTGTTTCACCTACAATATTGTTGATCTAAGTCCAAATGAGCCTTCAACTACTGTCTTACAATTGTGATACTTTTTTAAAGGTGGGTAAGAAAATCATATTTAATCACATAAGTACACCCAAAGTTTAATAATTTATTATTAGTGATATTCATGTGAATTTTACAAAATTGTAAGACTCATTTTCTATTTAGTACGTACATGAACATTTTGTTGAAAATTTATATGTCAAGGTGTGAAATTTGTGACAACACTTTGCACAAATTGTAAAGTGGTTTTATAATTTATAGGTTATGGCCCGTGGACCTCCTTCTGCTCGACAAGGTAATAGTCATGACTCACCACGTGACTCTATTGGTCGGGGATCTAGGCCAGACCAATTTTCTCAATAGAATCATCCGTCGACTGTTGGGTCTCATCCTTCTGCTCGTAGGGGTAGGGGGCATTCGGATAGTACATTTTTCCCGGGGATCCAGCTAGTAGAGGGGCAGGAGGCTACATTTACCCACAGGTTTCTACTTCATTCCAGCTTGGTGGACCAACATATAGATTCCCCCAGTTCGAGTTTGAGGATTTTCCTGGATGATGGGCCCCTTGATTCCAGGATGGTGTTTCAAAGTCTGGTACAGAGAATCAGCTAGAGGGTTCACACTATACATGTGGTGACCACCGCGAGCCACCACTACAAGAACAACAGCTTCTCTCAGGAGAGACTGAGCGGATTCATATTGTTCCATCTAAGTAGTACAATTTTCTTAATAATAATTTATTTAGTACTTTACATAATCATTTAATAATTTATTACTAATGACATTGTCGATTTTAATCAATGTAGTTTCTTGCGCAATAATCAAGTGTGCAATAGAGTGATTAAGATTTCCCATACACTTTTCAGAAGTGAGGTTAATGATTTTAAAGATCTCTTATTAAACAGAAGGGAGGAGTATTTAGTGCAACTACAGGTATGACTATTTCATTTCGTTTAATAATTTTTCTTATGCCACAATTTTTGTTAAAGACATATAAGTCTATTTCTGTTTTGCATGTTTTAGCAAATGCACTAGTGGGATTTTGAAGATGACTTGGCAATGAAGAAAACTTACTTTAAGCTCTTAGGCAGAGGTTGCAAGAATAGGCTTCATAAGTTTTGGATGAATGCGATAAAAAAATGGGACATGATTTCTAACCTGTAGAGGATTACTCTCATATCATTCCTTTTCGCCCACCTCAGATTACTAGTAAGGACTGGCAACGATTATGTGATCATTAGAACACCCCTGAGTGGAAGTGCAAAAGTAAGCTCGGGAAGAAAAATAAGGTAGGGAAGGACGCTCCACCGGGTGTAGTTGGCCGAAAGCATTCCTTCCGGCCTCAGACCAAGCAGGTTCTTTATGATAAGATGGTATACCAATTTTACTATATTCAATTTTCAAATTATAATTTACATATAATTGTTATATTTCACTTAACTGCATTTTTTTATAATATGTTGCTGAGAATAAGGAGAACCCTATCAAATGGCATGAATTCTATGAGCAATCCACTACCAAAAAAAGAACAAATCAGAGGTTTTCGGATTCATAGAGACAGTTACAGGTACTAATTCATGACACTTTAAGGACTAAAGTGTTGAAAATTAAAAGTTAGGACATAGTTGAATAAGTTAGATAAGTTAGAAGGTAAAATGAAAATAAGGATCAAATTTAGGGTATGCTTGGTAAAAAAGTGAAACTCCTTGTGAATTTGATATTATAACCAAAATTTAATGGCTTAATTATGCAAATTGTAGTATATTATAGTCCATAATGACATAAATTAAAAAATTGAGGGTATAATTGGAAGAGTGCTAGATTTGGAATAATCCAACCTAATTTGTTCAACAAAACAAAATAAATTAAAAAAATGTTGGCATAATTTACTAAATTAAACTATAAAGCACAGATTAAACAAATTATTTAATATAGGTATGTATAGAATAATATCATGGTTCTCGATAATAAATGTAAATGTCTTTTAGGAGAGGTACCTAGTTGAGGTCCGCCGTCATCATGGGGATGATCCTAAGAACCATCCCCAATTTGATATTAATGCATAGAAGGTTGCTACTGGTGGGCCAAGAAGAAGAGAATGGATAGGTATCCCACAGTTTCTCATTGTTCCTGATAGATCTCGACATGCTTGATCATAGGTATATATACTATGTTTACCATAATTTTATAATATAAATTATCAAATCATATAAGTTGTTTATTTGATTTTGACAAATTTTGTCTAACAACATTGTAGGGTTTCTCGGATGATTGCATGGAGGAGCTATCACAGCAATATCAGGAGCAATGTGCTACAAATGCCATGCTTATTTCAAAGATGTCTCAATTGCAGCAGGACATGACAATAAAAAATACACAATATGGAAAGAACAATAAAGTACTTTCAAGATTGTGCTGGACATGACCTTCAAGCTGCCATGACTTCTGCTCTTGGAAGACTACAGTCAGTTGGCGGCCTCCCCATAAGAGTTGACCCAGCTTAGGTCGCTGGAGGATTTAGCACTACATCAGCCGCCAATGTTGGTGATGATGATGCAGAAGAGGATGAGGCATTTGATGGAGAAGATGATAGTTAGTATAATTAGTATTTAAGGATAATTTGTTATGTAGGATGTTTTGATAAAAAAATATTTTTGGATATATGTGTGTGTGTGTGTGTGTGTGTGTGTGTGTTAAATTAATGATATTTATATTAATTAATTTGAAATCACAATATTTGTGTTACATGTATTTTAATTATAATAGATGGCTAATTAAATTATTAATTTTAATACCAAAAATTTATAATTGATAAAAATGAATTAATTTAAAAAGTATCAGCTTCACTGACCGATTAAATTGGTCACTAAATCAGTCACCTTCCCTGATCAATTAAATCGTTCACTAAATCAGTCATCCACCGCGACAGCTTGTTGACCGTTTTTTCAGTCACTAAATTCTATCACAGCGCAGTCACCAGCCCTTAATGACCAATGTTTTATTGACCATTTGCTAACCGCATATTTTAGTCACCAAAAAGTGTTTTGGTGACCAATTACTGACCGATATGCTGGTCAGTTTTCGCGATCTCTCTTGTAGTAATTTTTTGACACAATATTGTTCTATTTACTAACTTACTATTTATAATGCTACTATGGCATAAAATAGAAGCATAGGAGTTTCAATATGAGACGCTTCATATCCATTTACCTACCTCCTGACAATGATTACACAAAAAATGGCTCTGATACAACAGTTAATATATCAAATGGGAACAACATGTAGTAACAAAACAGGTGGTATAAGTCAGCTTCTGTGACTTTATGAATATGTGAAGTCTTGTGAAAACAGCACAGTAAATTTGGTTTTCAAAATGATCATGAGCGAAGAAAAATGTATGAAAGGGTTCAAATACATCAACTGAGGACATTGATAGGTGGGAACACAGTTAACAATTATTGATATCCTAAACTAATAGAACTTGAAAAAAAAATAGAAAGACAAGTAAAGCAAATTACTCATCAGAGATAGGACATTGCTGAATAGATGCTACAACAACCGCTCACAGAGGGATGACATAAACTACAATAGAGAAACAAAATCTGAACACAGAAATTGGTCCTTATGTAAGATTAGAAACTAGAAATAAATGAAAGACATAAGAAAAATGTCCAATAACAGTAAAGAGAACAGTGTAGCAGTAGACTAATAGTGGCAAAACTGCATGCAGCACCAACTAAGACATGAGCACCAACAAATATTAACAGGCACAAAGGAAGGAAGAAGCCACAAAGTAAAAATAATAATAATAAAGGAAAAACAATGGGACAAGCAAAGACCTGTAACCCTTAACAAAACAAGGAAAAAACTTACACAAGCAGACCAAGACAATAAAACCTGAAAATGACATTAATTGATATTATTTCACATCCCCAATGAAAAACAGAAGCTATTGTTTAAACCTTAATCATATGACAATATCAGACCTAAAACTAGAAGCAAGATATAAAAATGAGAATGAACTTGAAATAAACAAAACAATACAACTAACCTTAATCACTAGCAGCTAAGCCGAAGTAGGCACTTATTCATTGAATGATTTTGATTCTTGAAAGCACAACTAGTGGGCAGTGGACACCAAGTTAAACCCAGCTTATTAACACAACCTATTTTAGTAAAATGAAGACTAATAAACATAAAAAAAGTGCATGCGACGAAGAGAAAATGGAAATTTTGTAGCATATGGTACAAACCTCTCAATCCAGTATAGAAGAGTTGCCGAATTAGAGAGGGATTGCGCCAAATCATCATGACTCAGAGAGGAATCAGAGATGAATGTAGCTCAATTGCATGTACTTGCTATTCAATTGAACGGAATCACAGGATTGACAAACCCTAGCTTTCGTCGTTTGTTTGTTCTAAATGAATAGGGCAAAAAAGAAGATTGAGACTGCGCGTGCGTAGAACTGAACGTTAGAGGCAGAGGTAGAGCAGAGGAATTAGTTGCCTGTATTGTTTCTTTGAAATTTAGAGGGAAGAGAAGAAGTGTTACAGGTTGAAAACTTGAGCAGGGCAGCAGAATTCGGGACTGGAGAGAACAACTTGGGGAGAAGGAACTAGTGAGTTAAAGAGGCCAAAATAAAATGACGTCATTTTCATGTAGCGATAGTAAAATGTCACTTAGCTAATTTAAATCTAGCGACTTATCCCCGTCACTAATTCTTAACATATTAAAAAAATTTCAAAATAAAATATTTAAAAATGGCTAATCCTCATACGCCAATAAACCAATTAGACTCTATGCTACTAAATAATGGATAAACGATACGATTCATTTCTCAATAAATATGTTTAAACAAATAATTAAGTTTTCAACTAATTTACTTTGTCAATTAAATAATTAATTTATGATTAATTACGACTCCATAAATGGCATGATGTAGCTAAATTTAATAAAAACTAAAAATTAACAAAATTAATGCCTAAAGTTTGCATCGGCTCATTGTCAGTAGTTTATGGTTAATTAGTGATTGCAAGCCATCAGTACATCTTCAAAAAATTTAGTGACATGTAGTTGACACTAAAAAACTTATTTTCTTTATCAATTTATTTTTATAATTAATAAAGTATAAAATTTATCATGAAATACTAAAGATCTTTCCCCGTATGCAGATTATTAATATTGATAAATAAAATAATATTCCCAAGGTCTTGCAAAAAAATCAATTCAATTCCAATTGATTTTGGTTTCCCTTTTGATTGATCAGACTTATGGATCCATGGATGTATGTGTCTATAGAAAAATTTACATTATAATTTAATTTATTGTTTAAAAATTTTGTTTTGTTGTTAACAAATGTTTTGTTCTTATTTATTTTTTTTACAAAGATAACAAACGCAATGAAAATAAAAAAGGGAAAAAGATTGTGTAGTCTTTGACAACTTAGCGACGGTCCATCGTTACTAAATTAGCAATGGCAAACACTTGCTAAATTTAGTGACTGTTAAACATCACTAATTTAGCGAGGGCAAGCTGTCGCTATATTAGCGACACCTAACCGTCACAATAATTAGCAACTAACAGCCTTCGCTAACATTTGTTCCTTAATTTTTTTAAAAATAAGTACAATAATGAATCTTGTCACCATAAAACAAAATTTCTCATTAAATTGTAATCTATAATTTTCTATACATACATATATCCATCAATCAACACATCTCAATCAGAAAAGAAACCGGAATCAATTACAATTAATCAGTCTTAAAAAAAAGTGAAATGAAAATAATTAAGATAATGAATTTTTAACCATAAAAAAACATAAAATGTGTAAAGCTTAACATCACATAAGTAATAGATAGCTTAATTATTTTTTAAGAAAAATAATTAAAAAGAAAAAAGAATTTTTTAATCATAAAACAAAATTTAATTATAAATTACAATATACATTTTTTTCATAGACATATAGATCCTTTACTTGTTAGTAGATGAGACTTAATGAGCTAACCGTCGCTAAATTAGTGAGGGTAAACCATCGCTAAATTTAGTAACGGCTAACCGTCACTAAATTAGCGAAGGATATTTGTCGCTAAACTTAGCAATGTTTGACTTTCGCTAATTTAACAACAGTAAACCGTTACTGAATTTTAACGACATATAGACGTCGCTAATTTTTCACCGGAGC
This sequence comes from Aquilaria sinensis, assembly GCA_005392925.1. Lineage (NCBI taxonomy): Eukaryota > Viridiplantae > Streptophyta > Magnoliopsida > Malvales > Thymelaeaceae > Aquilaria > Aquilaria sinensis. The sequence goes on along the minus strand of SMDT01000866.1, from coordinate 112,557 downwards.
TTTAGCAACAATTTATCGTCTCAAATTAGCGACAATTTTTTGACATCACTAATTTTACCGTCGCTAAATTGCTTTTTTCTAATAGTGAGTGAAACCACAGCTCCTTAATTTCTTAGAAATCGTCCTTGGTTAACTAAAAATAATTAAGCGACAAAGACGAGAAAACTTTGCTAATCAGTTATGCCACAAGTACAAGGGTTAGATCATATACTGTTACATGATTACTGGATTTGTAAAAAAAAAAATAGTAAAAAAAAAATAAAGACAATGAAATTAACACACAAGCCATTTACTTGTCTGTGGCTAAATTAAATAAAGTTGCAAATACTCCTAAAAAATACATCGGTTGGGCATGTTGAACATTTATCAAAATGCCCCAGGGTCTTAAGGTGATCATTTATTTACATATATAGCGCCAACTTATAGGGGGAAAAAACATGGGTTTATATTGGCCACCACGTACGCCATCACAGACATCAATGTTTATGACCAAAAGAAGCACAAACCATTGGAATTTAAAATAACAGAGGATGATAATTATGAAGGTACCAGAAGAAATAAGAACAACAAGCGGCTCAAAAACTCAGAGCATCCATCCTGGAATAAAGCCATGGACTTGTTGAGCATGAGTGGTTGCACCTGTCATCTCACTTGAAGAACCTGCTGCAGCAGCAGGATTGTACCTTCAAGAACCACACATCGCAGACAAGATCAAACGACAAAGAAAGATGCTACAAGAAAAAACAGCCTTTTCAAATTATAATTACATCAAATCAGATATATATATATGTGTGTGTGTGTAGGCATTGTTTGTATGGATTAAGGGGTCATGACTCACCCAATCTGCAGGGTGGGATTGCAATCCATAGGCTGAAAGAAGCCCTGGGAGTGGGATTGAGGATGCTGCTGGTGGGTGCAGAAACTAGACATGTTGTCTTCCCCGGCACCTTGATCCCAGTGTACTTGAAGCTGCTGGTTCCTTGACCCCATTTCATCCAGCTGAAGATTAACATCCACCCGTTTCAATATAATAGAAGAAAAGATTTTCCTTTTCTTTCTCTTCCACCCAGATATATACATATATAGAAGAAAAGATTTTTCCTTTTCTTTCTCTTCCACAAGTAGCTTAATTGGTGTTATGTAGTGCATATGTACCTTCATTGTCAATGCTCTATTAGCTTCCACCAGCATGTTTTCCTGTACCCAAATCATCAATTATTAATTTCGATTCTATACACAGACACAGACACACACAGCTCTTGGGTTTGTTTTTATTTCCAGTACATACCTTATTTTGGAGATCAGCTAACTGATCCAGCATGTATTGAGTCTGAATTTGCATTAAGGAAACAACGAATCAAAGGTTATATATATTTATATAATACTACACATATAAAACCAAAATATATATTCTGCATGATTTATACTTGAATAATCATTTCCAAGTGAATTATGAAGAGATCTCTCGATCGTGAGAAAACAAAACAAAATAATACTGTTATTTTCATTAACGATCTCGATCTCCTGATACTGATAATGGGCGTGTGTGTGTGTGTGTCTATATATATATATATATATATATATAGATAGAGAGAGAGAGAGAGAGAGAGAGAGAGTATATTTACCTTAATGGAGCGGACTTGCTTCAAAGATGAGTCCATCTGACGCTCAAGCTGCTCCAGCTCCTTTGTGCTTAAAGGCCCCAAATCCTCCCCAAGAAGATTTCTATATATATATACACAGTAGGCAAATGTTTGAAAATGCATATATGTAATTATAACTAAAGGATAGAACAAAACTAAACATGAGTGTAGCTATATAAATCTCTTATTTATTTTGTTTATTAGGAAGAATTTTTACATTTAAATAAGGTTTTTAATTCGTCCATGCACTAAAAACTTTCAGTCAGTCTATCTTCAGAAAATTTTAAGATCATTTCATTATTACTTAATTAAAAAAATCCCAGCACAGCTAGCTAGCCCTAAAGAGAAAGTACAATATGATCAGAAGTCTCAGCGCTACTAGTTTCTATATTCAGATGACGTCAATATCAGAGCTTTGGTCAAGCATTAGGCTCTCTCTCTCTCTCTCTCTCTCTCTCTCTCTCTCTCTCTCTCTCTCTCTCTCTATCTATCTATATATATATATATATATATATATATATATATATATATATATATATTATTTTAACGAATCCATATAGGCTCTTCTCAAAAATCAAACATTCAACTCAACAGGCTTTAGTTTTCCTCACACTTGCAAAAATTAAATGCGAAAAAGATGTTTAGGCCTTGATCAAGCTCTCTGATGCCACTATTAAAAATAAATAAATAAAAGATTTAACATATTTTTATTTTACATGAATATTTATTTTTCTCTCGTAAATTAAAACAAATTAACTTAATATTAAACTACGTATAATAGCTTAAAGTAATCCCTTAGCTTGTAATCAGCTATATGAATGGGAACATACATCAACATAAAATCATTCAATGGATTTGCCACACACATTACATGACTATGGATATATATGCATGAATCACATATATATATTAGATATGAATTTAGCAATATCTAGATAGGTTCTTTAAAAAAAACATGTGTATATATCTAGATTATCTTACATTGGGAAAAATTTTATGAGTTGTAAATATAGATAGGATGTTAAATATTGATTGTTTAGAGCTAGAGTTGGAAAATGCAAATCAAACATGCATATATGTAAGGAAAGAAAAAAATTAATTAATCAAGTTCGGCTATATATACAAACAAAATCTTGTGTTTTTGTTTTGGTGAGAGTTCTCTAATATATATTTTTTTAATCAGCACAATGAAAAAGTACTTCTATTAAAGGGAAATGGAGGAGGAAATAAGAAAAACAACTCTAAAAAGGGGGTTCTCTAATGTCATACCTTTGAGTTCGTTGGAGGGCCTCATATCTTGCCTTCAGTTTTATGTACTCCCGGTAGCTACTCTGTAATTGCAATATAATTATATTTCAAAAAACAATAATGCCGAATTAATGATGAGAATTTATTAGAGTCTATATATGTAACACGTTCTACACTTCTAGCCTAATTTCTTTTTTAAAAAAAATTATCTTACCCCAAAAACATTTGAATATAAAGTCATCATTTTCTTGCATTTGAAGTTTATTTAAAATTAATTCAATGATTAGAACAGATATTCCGCTAACAATATACTTATGTTTTGAATAACTGAAGGTCCAATCACCCTCGAATTGGCTGAAGAGATATAAGAAAAAACAACCTAGCTAGCTAGATAATTGTATATATAAAACCTGATTCCATTACACAAAAAAATTCTACATGTATATATATACATGATCAAATTAAGATAGAATTATTATATGAATTGTAGATGCTGATCCCTCTTAACAAAATAGTCTTAGTTATCTTTTAAGCGCCTTTTAATAAGAAGAATGTTAGGTATATAACACCTCAAATATTATAATATTTGATTTAATTTTGAAATTTCTTTGGGATTTGGTACTTGGTCACCTAATTGATAAACAGCAGTCAGAACGTAACGAGAAGATTTTCCAGAGCTAGTAGTTAGTTTCTCCCTCCCACTAGCCTCTAACATAGAAGTTTCTGAAGAGCTTTTTACATTTATAACCAATGTATAATTCTGAGTTCCCAACAGGGGGGAAAAAGGTATTTTGTGTACCTCAAGCTCCTTGTCTGGTTTATTGACTTCGAGGGAACCATAACTGCATTTTTGATATCTCTCAAGTGTCTTGAGCATGCTGAAAAGAGGACAAGGAAAGAGAAGAAATGCAGTTGTTAAAAAATTCACTAGTACTGAGCAAAAATTTGTAAGCCAAAAGTAATAATAATTAATCAAATAGTAATTTTCTTAGCAAAAATTTTTCAAATTCCAAAGACTTGTTCAATCGCTTGTCTTCCTCCAGATTCTTGTATATCCATGGGATAAACCTAGCTTGGAGATAACTGTAGCTGCTGTGTAAAAAGCTCAAAAGGAAAAAGCTTTAGTCAGATGGAAATTAAAGAAGCCATCTTTCAGTACTTAATTGAAAATGGCCCGTTGAAGAGTGCGCTTCATGGATTCCGGAGAGAACAAAATCTTGTCCACAGCTAGCTTTGCATGGATGTCTGAAGTTTTATACTACTACAGTACCCAGCAGAAAAGAGCGTGTAAAGCCATCCTGATCCAAGTCTCTCCCTCTCTCGCACACACACAAGTTAGGGTTTAAGTTAAGCGTGTGTGGATTAGACCGAGACTTAACTAAATGGCAGACAACAACTAATTAAAAGCACAAAATATAATTTGATTTGTGTACTTGTGAGAAATCAATTGACAGGATGTGAACGAGCTGGATTAATTTGCTTCAGGATTGACACATAAATTAAGGAAACGCTTGACGACCATCAAGCAAAAATCATTTTGGCGCAAAAAAAAAAAAAAGAAAAAATCTTTCGGCTCAACTATCATCGGATCAAGAAAACAAATTAAAACATACTAACATGACCAGAAGAACTAATTAATAAAAGCGGCGGCCTTGTGAAAGAGCGAGAAAAGCAAATCGGTCTTGAAGATTCCGAAAAAAAGTATTTCTTTACCTACATGGTGACGAAATCTATAAACCCTTTTAGACAAAAAATCAAGATTTATAATGAACTGATTAAATTTTAGAAATGAAAAAGAAAATTGTACTCAAACCCTGGGTCCAATTAACCCTTGAAGAAACCAAGCAAATGTTTAGAGGGGGGAGGGAGATGAATTACAAAAGGACACAAGGCATCAACCAGATCCCATTCTTCTATGTATATATATCAAGTGATATATCTAATTTCTCAACCAAACAGCAAGCAAACATATGAATCAAATCAATATATGGAAGGAGAGAAAGATGCAGATGGGTGGGTTGCGAAATAAAGGGTAGATACCTAGGGCTGCTGCAGAACTCATAGAGCTTGCCTCTGTTAGAGAAAATGATGAGGGCCACCTCAGCATCACAAAGCACAGAGAGCTCATAAGCCTTCTTCAGCAACCCATTCCTCCTCTTTGCAAAGGTCACCTGCCTGTTTATCTTGTTCTCTATCCTCTTCAGCTCCACTCTTCCCCTCCCCATTATCTCTACTTCCCCAAACCCCCAAATTTTATTTAATTTCTTTCCCTTTTTCACTAACTATGCCCTTTAATTCACACCCCTACCCTAGCTACAGCAACGCTTCTCTTTCTCTTTCTCCATCTATGTACTGTTTATTAATTCTTTTGTTTCTACGCCCTTCCCTTTTGAACAGCGCCTATCTTGCTTTCTCCAAACAGGTCCCAAAATCCACCCAAATGGGTGAAAAAGAAGCAAGAGAAAGCTGGAATCTTGAAACCCCAGAAAGTGAGAGAGAAAGAGAAAGATAGAGAGAGAAATTTTGTTGCTTTCTTTGATCTCTTTTCAAATACACCGATCGGGTTTTCTTTAATTTCCTAACCTCTAGTTTCCAATCTTCAACCAGATATGAGTCTTGGTGCTTAGGGTTGGTGTTCTTTCCAGTTTCATATAACCTGCTGATTTTCCACTGCTCCTCTCTGAAGGGCAATTGTTTTCCACCACGCGCCATCTCGACGTGTGGTATCGAGTTTCCCTTGATGATGTCTTGTCCAATCTTCAGTGGTCCGATCACGCAGAGCTTTTGTCCATTGGTTTCTACGTTGTCTTCAGAGACATGGAGACGTCGTCACGAACCTTAAAATGGATGGACAACTGTCGCCTCCTTAGTGGTTACGGTCTCTTTCATGCTATATTATTCTTTTGGCCTAAAGCCATTTTTAGCCCTTGAACTTGAATGACACGGACACTTAACCCCCTTAACTTGGAATCAGTCTAACTCACCCCCTAAACTTTCAAAAATAGGACAATTTACCCCTTTTTCCCTCATGTGCGCATCACGTGATGCTTTTTTACCCTAACACCGTCAACTCCATTTTCTGATTCAAACCATAAAGCATTTGTTCTTCCTTGCCGCTTTATCTCACCTCTACCGTCGCTGGCTCTTCCTCGTCGATTTGTCTCACGGCCTGCCGCCAGCACTCCCCCACAATTACACCACCAACTCTCCTTCACCACTACCATTACAAACTCTTCCTTGCCACTTCGTCCCACCACCACCATCGCCAACTCTTCCTTGCCACTTGGTCTCACCGCCACAGCCACCAAACCCTCCTCACCACCACCACTGCCAGATCTTCCATGCCGTAGCCATCCAAAACTAAGGACGAGGAAATGATTGGGGAGGGCGATTTCGGCAAGGAAGGGACTAGGATTGGGGAAGGCAATTTCGTTCAACAAGATCTGTTTCAGTTTCAACGATGGCCCGATTGGGTTGGGGAAGAGAAAGTGACTAAGGCGGCACTCAAGGCCTCAAGATCGCTGACGAGTTCACAGCCGATAATTGCTGGTGCAAAAATTATAGTTGATGATTTCAGATTAAAGGGAACAAAAGGGGCAAATGCCATTAGAGTAAAAAGCATCACATGATGCACATGTGGGGAAAAAGGGGCAAAGTGTCCCATGTTTGAAAGTCTAGGGGGCGAGTTTCACCAATCCCAAGTTAAGGGGTTAAGTGTCTGGTTCATTCAAGTTCAAGGGCCAACAATGGCTTTAGGCCTATTCTTTTTTCTTATTTACTCTTATTCTGTTTCTTTTCATATGTATCCTCTTTTCGCAAGACTTTCATGCCCATGGATTAATAGCCAAATCACGAAAGAGGTAATTAGTCAAAGCTGCGTCATTTAAAGTTATCTGGTCAATTTTATTTTCCAAAAAAAGGAGTAAGTTTAAACTAAAACCTTTCAAAATCATGCATAACGTAGTTCCACTGCTAGTGAAAAAGATAAGTAAGTCCTCTTCATTTTTCTACATCCAATTAATCTCTTAATTTCACATAAGCTTTTATACGAATTTAATACAATCCTTTGGCACACTTAGTAAAATTCTTTTAAAAAATTGAACTCGAATTTAATTGAAGTGACCCCTACTTGTACCTATATACTTCAACCGGTTGAGTGGATGAAACCCCTAAAATTCAATTGACGGCACTTTCGTTGATAATTGAGATGTGGTGTCCTTACTACAAAACCATTAATTTCATAACCATTGTCGATTTTAATTTTTCTTTTGTAAAATTTAAATCAAATCCATTAAATACATAACAGTCTAAGAATTATAGTGCCACCTTTGCCAAAATTCTCATATAAAATATCTAAACTATATATATAGTACATCACAAAATATGTATGTTTCTACAGCCGACTCCTACAAAGGCGTATTAGTTGGCTAACCTTCTACATCTGATTATACGGTGATGCCTAATTTAGAGAGAATTTTAGACGCAAGTTTTAAGTTTTCATATAGGGTAAATTTCATTTGTGGTCCCAAAATTTTACATGTTGTCTTAAACAGGTCCCCAACTTTTGTTTTACCCACTTAAATTCCCTAACATGCCTATTTTTATCCCAATTATAGTCATTCTATTATTTTCAAGGTTAACTTTAACAGAAATTTTCTGAAAAGTGACAAAATTGGTCCAACAATTTCTTATTTCTAGTCAAATCACCCTCAACCTAGTAAATCACCACTTCAACCCACCATCTCCAACTATCTCCCTCCTTTGCTATCTCTTTTCCAACCCCATGGTGTTTGTCAGAGGAGACATAAACTTCACTGAAAGCTGTGGATAAGTTGTCTAACTCGACCAGCAATACAAGCTTTTTTGTTTTGTTCGAATATTTAGAATCAAACTATAGGACAAACGAAACAAACATACAAGACAATATCCAAATATTTCTCCAAAAAAACTTCTCCAAGACCAAGTGCTTCGAGCGCCATTAACTCCAACATTGAAAACCCATCAACCAAGTTGCTACACGGGTGCTTCGACTTTCCTCCATTCTTGTTGCTCAAGCTTGACCAGCCAGAATCCTTGAGTTTGACATTGGAAGTCATATCAAGATCTTCCGGCTACCGAAATTGGACCTCAAATTGGGCCCGTCAATGATGGGAACCGCAAAATTTGTTGGGCATTTTGATGACATCCGAAACAAAGATTCTAATTTGAGTTTGTTCTTGATGACAATTGAATGATTGAATTCGAACTGAGTGAAGCCAATTGCCAAGGCATGAGCCCTTAGCTCCGCAGACCTTTCTGCCACCTTGCACATCAACTTTGGGTAGCAAGAGCACGCTGATAACTCATAGCTCTGTCATTACTTCCACCATTGCACCCAACTGTCCAAGACTCGACCACCGCACGATGATTCCCCTCAGCCAAGCATAGTGCCAATAGCACCTTTGTGGCGGGTTTCGCCTCACTTGGCTTTTCAAATTCAAAATAATCCTTCTCGCATGAGTTTAAGCAAGCAAGTGGGGTCGGATGGTGGGTTAAGAACCAAGCATCACTTGAATCCTAGGTATCGGATTGAAACCTGGGTCTATAATCAAATTTTGTTGCTGGTGAATTAAGGAAGTTGCTATGAGGAATTTTCTTTAGGTGAAGTTGTGGGATGCTGATAAAGATGAGGAAGAGGACAAGGAGGACTCCAAACAGGTTGAACATGTTTTCAAGGTCGAAGGTGGAAGAGGAAATAGAAGGGCCAGGGATTGGGGAAATGGGGATGGGAAGAGAGAGGAAGGTGAGAAAAGAGATGGTGGTTAAAGTACTAATTTAATATGTTATCATTTTTAAAAAATTTTTGTCAAAGTTAACCATGAAAATAATGAAATGACCACAATTGAGAAAAAAATATGAATATTATAGACTTTAAAAAGATAAAATGAAGGTTAAGGACCTATTTAGAATAACGTGAAAATGTTAGGGACTATAAACGAATTTTACTCTTTTCGTATATCTAACAAAATTATCCTACAAATAGATCTTATTCCTTGGACGTGTAAAATGGATTGACGCCTGTCTTTTCCATGCCAGCTAAGTCCTCAAAAAAGTCGGTTACGTGAGACGATAACCATTCCACTTTCGTAAGGGCAAATGCTTGCATAGATTATCATCTTTGAATCCTCACCTTTGAATCATGGGTGCATTGGCATTGGCCACACAAAAAAATAAATAAATAAATAAACCTGGGTCGTACTCGTACCTTCTCAGAAGTTCACATAAACCGACTTTGATTTTACCTGGATCTATCAACCAAATAGGTGGAGTAGTACGAAAGGATTACTTGAATTGCATTTTCCTGGAACCAATCCTACACAAAAGCCCACTCAATGCTACACAAAAGCCCACTCAATGGAATGTGCAGCTAACATTAACCATGACACCTAGAAGAAGCATAGTTGATCGATTTCTTGTCTGTAGAATCAAAGTCCCAATCTTCAACAAATCCCTCATCATTTTGGTGGGGCCATGCTTCGACTCTTGGGAACTTGGATCTGCTTATGCGAAAATCCGCCTGAATTACAACACAGTGAATCAGTCAGCTGAAAAAAAAATCGACATGGCCACAAGCATGATGAAACACGAAACAAACTAGTGTCGGTTTTAAAAGGATTGGATTGAATCATGAACAAGAAACGGAAGAAAATGCCCAAATAAATGGCTTGTAATGTCTCAATCCCTAACTCACTTTATATTAGCATAGCATGTTTGTGGCTATATGATACAAAGGAACGGCTGGAAGCCTGGGAAGCCAGTTAGCTTTCTTCTAGGGGTTTTAGTTTTACCTAACAACCAGATTCCAGATTTTGTTGCTGTCCTAAGTTTTCCATGTAAGGTCTAAGAAATCACGGCCTTCTCTGGCTGGTTACTTCATCATAAATCCAAGTTGCACCACTAGCGACAACTAGATGGAAACAGAAATAGCAAACATGTCCTTCCACACTGACAACTAAGTTTCTTGCATGATAATACAGTGTGGACAAGAGAGCACTTGCAACCGGATGGTCCACAATAATGCATTCACCACACTGCCATAGTTTTTCCAGAAAATCTCAGACTTCACATGGTGTCATCTAGTGCCATAATATTAATAGGTACATTACATACAATAGAAAGCAATGATATTACCAATGGCCAATTTGCACTAAAACTCACTGCTAGAATTTAAGAAACACACACCATAAATTTTCGAATGATATGAATCTCTAACTAATTTTCTCATGTCATTAAAAGAAACAGACAAAGTTACAAGATGAAATAAATATAGAAAAGTGATGAGGCAGCTGAGTGATGCAGGAAGAACTAACCACTAACCAGGTCTTGAAATGAGGTGGATGCAGGAGCGAGGACCTTGAAACATCCAGTTATCTTCGTCCAGTGATTTAACCACATTATTAAGTGCAGCCATTAGATCAGATTTTATAACTGCAAAGCCGAGCAACAACCAGAATTCAAATTCAAATCAAAGGAGTGCAATATGAGATACTCTTTGTAGCTGAAAGTGCTACATAATCATCTAGTACTTGGTAGACGCAGCTGCCTTGTATCATGGAAATGGAAATTTCAAGCAAAAATACATAACCATCCAGAAATAACATGAAAAGGCGAAGAAAATGGAACCACAAAAACAGCAGGGTAAGGTAAACTACGCCACATTTAGTGGGTAAGGGACCTAAATTAGTCAGAACATTCAATTTCACATTGGCTAGTCTGAAGCTGCCATAACCAAAACCAGCTACCCAGCAAATAGATCATAAATTCAGCCAATCATATTAACCGCAATGACCAAAATGTTGACTGCAGGAGCGCTGAACCATTCAGGAGAATCTTTAATGACATAACAAGACCGAGTGCTTTAAAGAAACTGATCACCCAAAGGACACATAGTAGGTAATTTCACCACTCAACAAAATTGAGCACAAAAATGTGGCAATCGTCAGAAACGCATGTTGGGAAGGGAAATCAGCGGGGTCTCAAACTAAAACCCTCTATTAAAGAGCAACAAATTGAGGCAAAAGGAGTGAAGATACAAATGGATAAGCGTAAAAGTAGTTGGGGTCTGGGAGAAGAAAGAATCAACGGCTAGTAAAGAAGAAAGAAATTAGGAGGAAGACGATGGCGAAGAGTGGAACAGAAGATTAGCATACCGCGCATAGCGTCATCCTTGCGCTGTTGAACGGAGACATGATCGGAGGGGAAGTGGAAATCGTCCAACAAGGGAGCGGTTATGCTGCCACCACCAGCCACCGCAGTCGTAGAGATGGAAGAATTCGCTGGTGATGAACTGCTCATTCTCTTAATCACCGACACCGGAAGAGGGAGTTGTTCGGACTTCGAAGATCCGAAAGATGGAACAAACAAACGGTGCAGCAACTTAAAAGGAAATGGAAACCAATGAAGGCGTCTCGCAAAATCTGACCATTATAACATATCACCAGAAGCGAATGATCAAATGGCCTATTAGCTCAGTTGGTTAGAGCGTCGTGCTAATAACGCGAAGGTCGCAGGTTCGAGACCTGCATGGGCCATTTTTTTTCAGGTTTTCCAACAGAATTTCAATTCCCTGAAATAAGTCCCGTATTCCTTTTCACCTCCGGTTTTTATTTTTTCAACAGAATGAATATGTCTCTTCTTTCGTTTTTCCTCCAGTTTTGGATTTTACAACAGAATTTCCTAGAATGTCCTGCCAACTGTCATTGGAGGCTTGCAGCTTGTATGCAAGATCAGAATTTGACACATGCCATTTCTAATATTATATATGTCTTTTGCTTAATAATCTAGCTATTCGTGAAAAATAAAAAAATTCCTCAAACTCTTGTTTACGTAGGTGAAGGTTGCATTGAATTGATGTTCTTCTTTGAAGCCATTAATGCAAGACGTTGTATTGGTAAACTGGGAAATTTGCCACCCAGAACATACTTTCTTGGAGGTTTCCGTAACGACCCTTAAACCTTTAGAAGCCGCTAAAATATACCATTTTTTAACAGGATATTTCATTATCTACTTGACTCCCTTAGGGGTGTTCATTTGGTTGAATCAGTTTAAAACCGATCCAAATAGAACAACTTAATTAATTTTGTATTTTTTTAAATTTGATCCAAACCATTTAAATTATATATTAAAATTGATCTAAACCATCTGAATTAAAATTCAGTTTTTTCAGTTTTTATCCTAACCATCCAAATTGTAATTCAATTTATCCAATTTTTATAATTCAATTCTTTTGTATTAGAATTAAACACATGATAATTGAAAAAGTAAAATAAAACTTGAAAAAGATATAATAAATTTTGATAATATTTCATTTAAACCTAAACTTAACATTTGATTCATAATATAGTCCAAAATTAACAAAAAATGACCTTTCATATATGGAGTTGATTGGTATAATTATAAAATACATATACTTTTTGGTTTTTTTGGTTTTTTTGGTTTTCAGCTTAGGAATTAATAACTAATCTAATAACCAAATAAGAAATCCAATTTTGATCCAATCCGAACCAAATAATCGAACCATTTTGTCCAATTCAAATAATCCATTTGAATTATTCAGTTTTATCCAAATAGTGAACACCCAGGACTCAATTCGCTACTTTTCAAAACATTGTTGTTGTTATTGCACTAATTTTAATTTTAGAGAAAAAGTTTAGACATAAAAAAATGAGTAGGAAGAGATCTGTACCTCTGATATGCGTTGGAACTCATATTTTGCTATTTTATCTTACTTATGTTAGTTCCCGTGAAAATTGACAGACAAATTTGTTCTTCAGCTAGTCATTTCATTAGTCACTACTGCTTTTGGCCGAAAACACCATATGCACAAGTAAACTGGACTGTTAGTCCCTAATTTTTTTTTATTTTATAGGTTTGTTCTAATAGGGTTCCAAACTTCCAAAATTACATCTCAATCAATGTCATTCTACCACTTTCTTAGTGAATTTTGATCGAATTTCAGCTCATATTCACCATTTTTTCAATGATTATATTTTTTCTCTCTAGAACAAAGGCTCAAACGAACGATTCAACCCTTATTGAAGCTTTACCACCCTTCCCTAATCCTAAAACTATGTTCTATTCACCAATAAGACCACCGAATATTCTCCAATTGGAGTTTTCTCTCTCTAACCCTTAAACTTTTCTCTTTTTGGAGAACCTCTTGTGGTCTTATAGTGAATGAAGCAAAGTTTTGACCTTGAGACAAGCCAATGAAGCGTCAATAAGAGTTGGACAATTTATTAGAGAAAGTAGTGAATACCATTGTGATGACAATAATGTGAAGAATCTGTAACGTAGAAGCAGTTTACTGTTTTGACAAGGATAATTATTTTGTGACTGAACGTTGCAACCAATGATCGCAATGAAGGTTAGAGGGCAAGATAATGGTTAAAGTATTTAATTCATTGGATTAATGGCACTTTGAGTGGGAGAAAGAAAATTTAGGGACCAAAATTTACATTTTCCACTATAATGCCGTCAAATTTAAGTGTAAAAGTGGAGGAAGGACATGGATAACGAGAAATTTTCAAAAATTAGGTCATTTATTCAGACAAAACTTAGTTTAAAGACCCGCTTAGGACAAATGAAAAAGGTTATATGCATCATGATGGAATTTACCTTTATATGCTCCATGATAAAAGTCGCCGATTAAAGAAAATGACGTTAATTGGAAAATGTTTTCCATGCGATGAGATGAAAATGTGATCCTCTACTTTATGATATTCGTTAACACAGTGGACAACATTATGTTAGGACTAGGAGCATAGATGTTCCCCATTTTAAGTTAATGCGCTTTAAGTTCGAATTTAAAAAGCAACGCGGGCACGGGGCAGTTTTGTACATGCCCACAGCGAGACACCGAAAACTTTCCCCAGCCTTCACCTGGCCAAATATTATTACTCTTTCCATCTTAAATTATTTATAATATATTTTACCTTGAGTCATTTCAGAATCTTATATTATTTTTATATTTAATAAATTACTTCACAATATCATCATCAAAACTATTCTTTTAGTATTTATTTTAATTTATATGTAAAAATACTAATTATGAAAGTTTTATATTATTTTTATATTTAATAAATTACTTCACAATATCATCATCAAAACTATTATTTTAGTATTTATTTTAATTTATATGTAAAAATACTAATTATGAAAGTTAAAACAATACTATAAAACTTTTTCCTCTTTTTTAATCACCGTGTCAAATCCAACTTGGAACAGAGAGATTATATCACAAAACCGTGTAAAAGATCTTCAGGCCGAAGAAGACAAGAGTCGAGAAGAAATGGGGATCAACTGAAAATTTTATTGCCGTAATTCATAAACCAAGATATGGATAGCAAATTACATCACCAAAATGCAAAATCGAATGTGATCAACATGAGAGGGGAAAAAAAACAGGAGGAGCAGGTGATAGAGGTTCAAAAGGTGAAAACGTATAGCTAATGACTGCAGAAAACTTAAGCTACTTCTAGTGTGTTTCCTCTGGGCCAAGTCTGCTATACTCAAGATCATCCGAAGTTCAAATTATGTGACCACTGTATCTGCAGCTAACATAAACTTCACTTAGGCTTTACCGTTGGCCACAGATGCTTTAGATGAATTCAGCTCATCCCAAGCTTCTATCCATGTCACCATAGCATCAGCAAGCTTGTCGAAGTAAGGATCAACTTTTGACAACTTTTCCTTCACCATTTTGGACAGCTCAATATAACACTTTTGGACAGTGGTACAGTCCTTGGGAAGAACGACTTGTTGGAAGAAAGGGATGATCTCTTCCTGCCAGAAGATGCCCTTGTACTCCTTCCTCAGGTTAACAAACGGATTGCTTGCTTTGCTGTGGTAGATATAGGGTAGGCCAGTTTTTATTCCCAACCCCAAATGGTCGCATATAACCTGAAACAAAATTGCCCATTTGGAAAAAGATAAGGAGTTGTATCATTCTATGATGTTGTTACCTAACGTGAAAAAGCTTAGGATATGAAAAGATGAGGAGATGCACCTTGGTGCACCAGCCTGCCCACATATCATCATAGCGTCCAATTGGCTGGCCATCACCCATGAGTCCGAAGTACATGGCAGGACCAATCAAATCCCTATCAAATGCCAAGTTCATGCCGCACATTGGGAATAGGGTGCCCTTTGGAATTGTCAAAACCGCATCAACGTATCTGAGATTTCATGAACACACTTGTAAGCAGAGATTATAACAAGCTGGTTAATAATGAACAGCATTTCCACCAAGCTCGAGCGAGATCTAATGAGACTAACAAACCTTGTGTTCCTCTCAAGGGGCTTCACGAGTTGGGTTGGTGCATCATAATCAGGGATGTTCAGCCAGAGGCCATGAGAAACAGCAGTTGGAACGCCCTCACGTAGACTGAATGGGTATCCGCGGACAAAATCTGCACCCTCTCTGTAGGGATCATACAGAGTGTTGAAGAAAAATGGGGTTGAAGGGCAGAGCAAGTTCTTAATGTGCTGCTCAAGTGCATTGATCGGTTTGCCAGCGGGATCCTTAGCAACCTAGCATTAAAAAGGGGGGAAAAAAAAGTTAGTTCATTTGGCTTTCTAAGTCATAACATAACTTCACTTGAAATTCAGTTTCATTGTTCAAAAAAATCCAAACCTCAGACACTATTTATTAGAGCCATCGTGGGTAACATCATACGAAATCATAAAACAGTTTGGCACTTTCTAATCCCAATTACCACAATAAACTTGCGATGGCTATATCAAACATGACAATCTCTAACATTTAATGAAAAAAAAAGAAAGAAAAAGAAAAACCATTGGTATGAAGAACTGAGAAAAATATAACCAGATGCAATTATGGAAATACTTTAGAAATTCTCAGATCCAACTGTATTGCACATAAAACAGTTTCTGTGACTGCAACACTCCATGTGCAAAGTAGTTCTCTTTGCATCTTATGACAGAGCATAAAATAGCAACTAAGCTTTCTCAATACAGTATCACACTAGTGCTGTTAAAAATGATGAGAAGCACATAAAATCAGAAGCTACGATCTCATACACCAATTTAAAAACAATAAACACTTGCAAAACAAAAAAAAACACTTATATAGCAGTAATAACAATCTCGCAACGGATCAAACGAAACAGAACACTACCCAACAAAAAACAAAGACGAAGGAAGAAAACCCAGAAGCCAAAACCCAACTTACAAAGCAATCATCATCAATGGTGAAGATATACTTCTTCTTGGAGACCATGTAGCCAAAGCAGCGGCAAGCGGAGTCCTTGAAGGAAATACAGGAAGCCCTAGGGCCCAAAATCCTGTTGATATCGTTCCGATTATAGAGCTCGTAGTCGAAACCTTCAGGAACCTTGATCGTCTTTGAAGGGTCGCCGTCTTGGACGATGATGAGATGGTAGGGCTGGAAGAAGGGCCTCCACATCTCCAGGAAATCGAGGTTCCTGATGGTGGGGATGACTATGTCCAGCTCGTCTTTGAGCTGCGGGGCCGCCGTGGCGGCAGCCTGGGTTGTGGTGGCGGGCTCCGTCATCTGTGTGTGGAAGAGGAAACGTATCAGAGGGTGGAAGAGTGAGCTTGCGCTGATTAAATTCTGGGTATGGCTCGCATTGGTGTGGAGTTCTGGAGGGAGAATGAGCGTGAGAAGGAGATACATATACGGAAGGAGCGTGTGGAGGCACGTGAGATGCGGGGGGGTGAGGGGTGCGAGGAGACGTGTCTGAATCTTGACGGTGGAAGGGGAGGGACTTTTTCAAAGGAGACAATGGCGACTGAGGCGCGCGGGTTCATTTGATTTGAGGCTTTAATCTACTTCGCCATTCCCGTTGAACGAGAAAAATACAGTACATAATATAAATCCTTTCTCATTTTTTAGTATTTTCCCGACAAATCAAAAAATTTTACTAATAGTTTGCCCATATTGAAGAACTAGTTTTACTTTTACCGTGACGGATATTTTTTAAAAGTATAACTTAAATATAAAAGCCGAATAAGTTAATGTTATATAAAATAAATAGATGAAAGACAGAATAATAAGTACATCAAAATAGTACTTCATGATGATTTCTAAAAGAAAAGATAAGTTATTACATGTTTAGTAATGTTAGTCTTGTATCTTTGAATTGTGCCATATAGTATGTCCAAACTGCTTTTATAACATGGTTGTGTTATGCAATACTTTAACGCGTTATATGTATTTAAATTGATATTAACATAACAAAAGAAAAAAAATAATATGATAGGAAGACATATTTATCTTGTCAAAAACCCATCAAACTCTCATTTATTAAAATTAATTAAGACCATACCGATGAAAATTTGTTTTCTCCTCTGCCTCCCATGTGTTGTCAGGTAACTTGTAATCTCAAATAGTAAAAAATAAAGAATAAAATAATTGACGCTAGGGAAATCAATTAAGCTAGTTTGAGTTAGCTTTAATGAGTTAATGGTACTAACTTCATTTGTCTAAATGTTATAAGATAAGATCCTAGACACAAGCCTCTAATTTTTTACTTTATTTTCTTATTTTTCTTTCTTCGTATATGGTACTACGTGAATCTTGTATACAATTGCATCTAATTCTGCTCTAGCTAGTAATTATATTTTTGCAAGAAGTGTTAATTGACAAACGAAATAAAGGCATTCTTTTGTGGGCCTAATATAAAGGTTGGAGCAGGGGCTCGACTATCATATTTATAAGATTTAAGACCAACAGAAAAAAAATACAAAAGCACCAAGGACTAAACAAAAATTTTCAAATTAGAATGAAACGAAAAGTACAAATGCCATGATTAATTTTCGGTGCATATAATGATAATGAATAAATCTTTAAGAAGATGGAATCAAGAATATGTTGCCAAAAAATTAACTTTAGTTAATTGTTTGCTGAATATATTTAATTGTTAGAATCTGTTAATTATATCACGTTCGTGGTAAAAAATTTCCAAAGATACTTGCATTGAAACATGTTGCAATGAGTTTATTGGCAAATTAATCCATTAATTGAATTATGTCAATATTCAATCAAGTAAATAAAATAAAGTTCCATAATGTTAATTTGAATTCATAACTTTAATATTACAATTAGTTGGCGGTCAATATTTTTTTGATTCTAGAAATAATTATAGAAATTTCACTAATTAAATTATGTCAACATTCAACCAAATAAATATATTCAAATTTTGAAGTTATGTTAATTAATTCCATAAATAATCAGAATAATTATGTAATTACCCTTCATTTCTTTTAGCATTTTTGTAAATTAATCATAACTAGTTTACATACCAAGCGTTGTATCAAAATTCTTTTTTGTTTTTTAGTTATTAAAAGTAATATATATGAATTCAAATCACAGAGAGAACAAAAAAAAACATGAAGAATGAACTAAAAAATTGAATTTCTAGGATGAGTATAGACTAACAATATATAGAAGAATACAAGATACATGATGCCCACGTGCTATAATGAATTCAATCAGTGGCAACATTTTGAGATAAATTATAGATATTTCATTAGGTTAACTTCAAAGTACAAATATTTTTCAAAACAAATAATTTGAACCATAATTTTGAGGTAATAAATATATATTTTTTTATCTCATTTAAAGTATAATTCATTTTAATTTAAATCAATTTCATTTAAGTTTTTATGCATTATTTTTTTTAATCATATAACATTGTTATGATCCTTAATTTTTTTGAATAAAAATATGATTTGATGACCATATTTTAACTATTTTGTAAAGATTCTCGCAACAACCTTGTTTCATCTTATCGGGTTCAACGTCACCTAAATCACCACCCATTAAGCCTCCTAAATTAAAAGAGATATGAAAGTGTACGGGCCAAATATAAAATTATAGCTTTTTATATGCTAAGGCTTATTATTGTTTTATAAAATTTTTAATTTTTCTAGATTTTTTCCATACCCGGTCTAAAAATAAAATAAATAATAATGATAATTATGAAAATATTTTTAAAAGTAAATAATTTTCATGTAGAAAATATAACTTAATTTTTTTAATCTCCACCAATTACAATGTAAAACTTGACTTTAATTAGTTAGGATACAAAAAAAAAATTGTCATAGTAACTTGAAGTGTCAAATTAAGTATCATGGATTTATTGAAAATTTCAGTGACATAAGAAAAATATAATGGATTTTGGATTAGAATATGTTAGGATATTATCCATTAATTTATCCAAAAACTAATAGTAATTTTAAATTTGAAAAATCTTGCTCTATTATCCATCAATTTATCCAAAACTCTTGCTCTATTTTTCTTGTATATATAGTTTAAATAAAATAGGTATATATCTAGCTGTATTAATTTTCTTATGCCACTGAAATTTTTAATAAAATTAATATTTCATAATTTTATATTTAAATTTTTGTATTAAATAATATTTATATGATCTTGTCCAAAAAAACAAAGATAATATCACAATATTTAATTCAAAACTTCTTTGTAAGTAAAAAATTATGATTTTGGCCACCATGTGTCCATTACATTGCATCAAAGAGTTAGAGGTATGCGCGGTAAACCATATGTAAAAATTTGCGGTTAATTTACTAAAAAATGAAAATATGCTATGTGTTAGCTTCACAATTATTCTCATTAAGAAAAAACCAAAATCACCATTAGATTTATCTTGCTTTATATATATATATATATATATATGAAACATGCTTTTTCAACTAAAAATAAGAAAGGTCGGATCACCAAGTGAGAAGGTAATGCAGAGGAATTTGCAAGCTAGAGTTCTCTAAAAGATCAACCAATTATGCATCCCAACTAAAATATGATGAATCACAACCTAAAACTAAAGATTTAGAATTAATAGTGGCACATATCAGTTTACGAACAAAATAAATAAATAAAATAAATAAATAAAGTAGTGCAAATAATTTTAACCAGTCAGATGGGCCTTCAGCTTTTTAGTCTGACTTGGTTTAACATTGGCTGCAAAAGGAAAATTTTAGACAAGTATTGTCTGAGTTTCTTTTGACCACCATAGGCGTCATTAACAGGGAGTCACTTGAAAAAGGAGGTTTGCAATTGTTTTCAATACATACGGTTATTGGTTGACCATATTCATGAAATTTTTTAGGATATACATACAAACAAAATAGGAATAATATGATAAATCGTGTGTTAAAAACTTAATTGATACGTAGAACATAACTATATTTAAACATGTATAAAAAGAATCAAATTTGTAAAAATAATGGGAAGATATAATTTACAGTAGCTTTTGTGAGATTGAGATGTGGTAGCATATATGTAGGGGAAACTGCAAAAGGAAAGGAATTGGTTTCTAAAATTTATAAAATTTAATTGGGTTAATAATATTAATAGAATATAAACTTAATGCATGAAAACTAACTTTTTTGCCTTATATTATCATTTATGTGTCATATCTATGGTTATAAGGTTGACTCTGATTTTAAAATGATTTGGAAATAAATTTAGAAAAACATTTGAAAACTCGCGTTGCAACTTTCAATTTGGAAAGAAACACAAATTCTTATAGCTAGTATGAAAATTTTAGATTGGGGTGAAATATGAGTTAAAATTAGTAAGAACGTTTAATGGATATTTAGGGAATTACATTGTAATTGTAAGGGGAATTTTTTCATTTAATGTCCAAAATATGAGATGTCACTCAATTAGGCTCTAATAAATTGTGTAATTACATAATCTCCATTATTTCCCCTTTATAATATACTAGTAAGTTTTGGGGACAAACTGATAAAGGCAGGTCAAGAGGCTCCACCATGTGGGAAGAAGACCGACACTTCAACCAACTCAACATATGTCATGTCCATGTTCAAGTATTGGTAGATAATATGGGGGGTCTCAATTGATTAATATCACAGAAATTGTTCCATGGCATCTAAGAGGTAAGATTTCACGCTTCACAAATGACAAAACTTGTAGGGTAAATAAAGCACGAACTACGAACTGAAGCAAAACATTACAAGAAGAAACAAAACTGAACAAACATGCAATCTTTAAACAGTTTCTTTCTATTGGAAAGGACATGGTTTGAGTTTAATCAATATACTTCTCCCCGCAAGTTTAGGCCAAAGGAAAACTATGACATTCAATCTTTAACCTTTGTATTTATAATCCCAAAGCTCAAGGGATGTTTATAAGGATCATTTGGTTAGGGTTGTGTTAGCATTATCTTTTGGTTTCAATTACCAATTTGACAACACCTTGGGATATCGTATTGGGTTTTGACACATGATACATACCTATTATAGTTGGATTTATAATATTATAATGTTTATCTATTAAAGTTGGACTTACATGATCATTAAAGGTAGGTCCACCATAATACATACTCATTGGAGTTGTCAAGCTCATGAATTGTTGAAGAGGGACTTTTTATCGTGCTAACAAGATTTGATATAGAGAGAGGCATTTTAGTCAAGTGATCGCTAACTAAGGCTACCTATTGCCTTAGTTGAAAGCACTTATCCTATAAAGAGGATCTTATGGAAAACTAAAGATATGTTGGTTTTCACTTGTCTAAAACACTTGAAAAGCTTAGTTTCAATGCTGAATTGACTTAAGCATCAAAGTTTTTCTTAGGTATACAACTTTAGGACTCCCTAACATTGTCTTTGATTGCTGGTTTCATTTCTCATTTACCATCACTAAGCCCAACAATCTAGGTTGTACATCAACTTAGCACCATTTGTGGAAAGCAATAGTGAGTAAGACATGAATATCACGCCTACACATTGAAAATGCTTATGATGAGCTTTGAGATGATGCCACAACAAGGTTGAATCATGATCCCCCTATTGGTCCAAAAACTACAACCATCATTCCAAAAGGTATGATAAAGAGGCTAATCAGTCTCCTCTACCTCGAGACTCAACAAAAGCAAAAACTCCCATGCTTATGATTGCTAACCAATTTAATGCTCTCAAACATTATTTGCTTGAGATTCACAGCAGGGTTCCCCCTTATTACTGGAGGATGGAAAAGAAAACCATCAACATGACACTAATAGACCCCTGACATCAAAAGGTACCATAGACTTACTCGAGAATTGGCAGAAAAAAATGATAGAATCTTTGAGGAGCTAGTGGTCAGTAACATGAACACCGTCTTCTGGCGATTAGATGATATAGAGAAATGGATGAGAGTAAAGCTGGAAACAATATTTTTATTCAACTAATAATATTGAAGTCATCTTAAAAGGTTAAATAGGCCAGGCACAGATTAGAAGACATAAAAAACAAAATAGACCATCAATATTGTTAGGTTAAACGATACCAACTAGAAGTTTGAATTTTAAGATTCAACTAAGCAAGATAGAAGAATGACTTCCAAAGCCAAGTTTGCCTTCGAAACATTTGTAGAGCTCCTTTTGTGCCTAATATAAAATTGCTTTTTTTACTGCTAGTTGTAGTAATTTACATGGCAGAACCAAGGGACATTCACCACCTGGTTTCACTAAGATAGCATCATCACATTGCCATCTCAAGCAAATTATGTCCATGCACACAATGCAGGCCACCACATACTTTGTAAAGCCATTATAACTTCATCATCGTCCCCTTTATGCACCATACACAAATCCCTGCAACAGAATTCTACCTTGGTTTCCATGAGGTAATGATGGACAATACCCTATGATAATTAAGCTAACCCTCTCTAATGCTGGAAATAGTACCAATGGAATTAACCACCTTCATGCAAACAATGCCGCAACGCCACATCATACAGTTATTCTCTCTTGGATTGCCACAACACAACTGAACCTATTTTCCTATTTACACGGCTGAGCAAAGCCACATACTTCATAATGATCCGTGCTTGTGTCTGTGTATAAGATGAGTGATGATAATCATTCTATCATGATTAAGTGTGTCAAAGAATGATGCTTGAAACTCACACACGGTTGTATGGTTCCCCCCACCAAGTCAAATGGAATCTTCTAAACAAAAGTTGCCTTGCTGAAACATATAAATGAACACATCTCAATGAAATGTTGCCACCTCAGTCATGGGAAACACCAACCAAATAGAAAGTAGGTAGTCTCTAAACCTTGATGGGTGGATAAGATTTTGCACTTCCACAGCCTAGACATGGGTTTGAGTAGTTAATTCTGAGTATAACAAAAAACAAGTAGGACACCTTCCTTCCCTCTCATGCCCTTTATAGTATGCTTTATATATGCCCATGATTAAATGATAAGCACATACAAGGTTATTTTAGCCCAAACACTTTCAGGAACTGCAACCCAGAGCTACCCAAAAGATTATGCCTAGTATTTTGTTACTATTTAATGGATAATAACATTTGTTTGTATTTTTGAAAAAGGTATCATGTGAAAGGTGCCAACTTTGTTTATTTGTTTGGTTTTTTTTTATAATTTTTTAGGAAGCCCACTTAATCATACACATATTATATCATCAAATAAAAAAAACTCATCAACATCTCTTCAAAATGAGCATTTTTCATTTGAAACACACTAGAATTGTTTCTTTCCTGCCACGAATAATTCACAATATATCTTCAAAGCCTCGCTTTCAAGGACTTTTTACTAGCAGCCTATTGTTCCATTTCCAGCCTCTGGGAATCTCAACCTCTGCAAAACCAATCTCCATACTTGATACCATAAAAGAAAACAGACAAACAAATTAAGAACAAATGATATCTAAGTCTTATTTTCTTTTTTATACTCTCTTCGTTTCATAGCCCCTTTTACCTTTTTTTTAAATTAAAAATTTGACTTAAATATATTCATATTAATATGTATTGATTTTTTTTAAAAAAATGATATTTAAAAACTATAACTTTAAAATTTCATTTTCATATAAAAGGTTCATATTTGTATTATAAATTTTAACAGAAATAAAATCATAAATTAATTACTGTGAATAGTAAAAAAAATAGCTTTTGTGAAACAGAAAAAAAATAGGTTTTGTGAACAGTAAAAGGGATCTCTTTTACAAAACAAAAATAAAAGGTTTTGCATACAAACATAGAGATGTGGATCTCTTTTACAAAACAAAAATAAAAGGTTTTGCATACAAACATAGAGATGTGAGGTCTATATATCTAGTCCCCTCCCTTCCTATCCTACATGGATGGGTAGGTAGGGGTGGTAACGAATTGAGCATTTATCGAACTATTTCGAGCTTGAGCTCGAATTCATCGTTAATGAACTGAGCTTATCGAACTTTGAACTCGAGCCTAAGCCAATTTTGAAATTCGAATACCCTATCGAATCGAGCTCAAACCTATTAATGTTCGGTTCGATAGGTTTTCGAGTCTTTCGAACTTTATATAATATTAATATAAATGTGTTTAATTTATCTATTAAAATCACTAAATATCATTAAGTAATGCTAAATATAATTAATTTTCAAAATGAGCTCCTTGAGCTTGAGTTTGATTATGTCTAATTGAGCTTGAATGGAGCTCACGTATCAAGCTCTTTAACAGGTTTTTCGAATCTCTTGAATGTTCAAATCGAGCTTGAGCACCATTCTGAGCCGAATTCGAGCATCATTTCTTTGAGCTCGTCAAGCCTGAGCCTGAGTCCAAGCACTCCTCAGAGTAAAATGAGTCAAGCTCGAGCCCAAAGAGTTATGGTTCAGCTCGGCTCTACTTTTTATAATATAATTCTACAACGTCTATTGTCACGTAAAAGAGATCGTTCTTGTTCTTGGATCGTTAATGATATTTCGTGGTCTGAGATGTTCCATATTGTCGCTTGATTTGGATTTTGATCAATGTACCCTTTAAAGAACCTTCTTCAATAAATGAGTTTCGAGTTGTTGGCCGTGTGGTCTGGAATATTCCTATTGTCTCTTGCTTTGGATTTTGATCAATTAATCCTTTAAAGAACCATTTTCAATAAATAAATTTAGAAGAATGGCGAGGGCACCCCACTATTTTGAAACATTAGTTTGGCATAGGAATCATCAAGTTATTGTAACAACAGCAACCTCGTTACAGTTCACAGATATACATGCAACTGCAAAAAAAAAAAAAAAACGTACCACTGTAGAAGAACCAAAATCTGATCAACTTTATGCGTAGAAGAGGAGAAGAAGAGAGAAAATTATTAACAGACCAGATGCAGGAAAAGGAGGGATTCATGATGAGCTAGCTATATATTGAATTATCAGTATTTGAGCATAAACAAAAAGATCATTTCTGGTCTTGGGAGAAGAAGTGGTTGATGGTAGGCATGATTTCTGGGGGCCTGGTGCGGAGGAACTTGCGCAGCCCGTGCTCTGCGTATTTCTCTCCTTCCTCTTGGTTCTCCAGTACCGCCACGCCCCGGTGAGCCTTGTTGATTCTACACAAATATTCGTATTCAAAAGTTGATTGAATTAATAAAAATCAGACACATCAATATGATTTGTGTTTTACAAGTGCCAGCCTAATAGTAGAGTTAATCACCTGACATCCGGATTAAGCAGGACGTTCCTGCTGAGCTGAAAGATGCACATGCTTGTCACGAAAGTCATCGCTCCCAAAAGCGGGTAAACCTGCGTCAATATTCAAGCATGTAGATGTAGGGTTTAAAGGTTTTTTTTGCTTTATGATCAATATTTATATACTGAGAGGTTATAGTTTCAGGGAGGGAGGGATTACCTCTGGCTTCATCCAACGCCCCATCCGAGATTTCTTTCTTTCTCTGCCCTCAAAAGCTCGTCGTCCTTCAAATCGAAGCTTGTTTTTCAGCGATGGCTCCAAGATTGATTTTGCGGTTGTCTTTTGTATTGTATAATGGCTCGACGTGTGGAGATATATATAGTGTTGGCCATTTCAGTGGGCTGCTCTGCTCTGCTTTGACATAACATTTGACTTTTCTCCAAGCAAACCAGGTGCTCCGCCTCTTGTTTTCATTTGCTCTTCTTTGGGAATCATCCAATCTCCTTTCATCCCTTTACAAGGAAAGAATTTTCCTTACCTGATCTACAAGACACAATCAAATACACGTCATCTTGTTATGAGGCATCATTCCAACTTCTCGTTTTTTATTGGACCGCACTTGAGATCTTATCTCAGTGACAAACTTATAAATGCATGTAATAGGGGCTAATTTAAGTGTTTGTACTATCTTACTTAACTCTAGAAACCTTGTAATTTGATTTTAAATACTTGAATGAAAAAACAAACCTAACATATTGTGCCTTTTTTTTTTCTTTTCAAGTTATTTTCATACTTGTTATCAAAATTCTCTCAAGTGCACTAGACCCTCCCTCCAGTGAACAGATGTGATCAACACTTGTATTATCTGCACAGCCACAGAAAGACCAAGCATACTGATGTCGGTGTAAGGAGTTAGCAAGCTGATGAAAGTTGAAGCTGAATATGTCTGTCAGGTTGTTAAAGTTGGGATGTTGGACAGCAGTTAATAAAGGTTCCACTGAGATTAGTTCATGTTGTAATTGAAGTTTGTGATGGTGACAGAAGACAAATGCGGCGTGTTTGGACTTTGGATGGATAATTCAACCAAGGAACACGTCAGAACAGATTAAACATTCTGTAGCCAAGATGACTTACTTTATAAAGCTCCCTGTCCCAGACGAATTCTGGCAGCCAAGCTCTGTTGGGGTTGGGCAGGGTACTGTCATGCTATTGTAGAAAGATGAGAGGGAGACGCTGCAAGTGGGAGTTTTTTGAGCCAGGAACTGTGAATAGGTACATGTCACAGCAAAACTTCAAAAAATTTAATACTATCATAAAAATTTATTTTTAAATGGAGTATTATATGTACAAAATATTAATTTTTATATAAAATTGATTTCCTGTAAAAAAAATACAAAAGTAAAAATAATTCATTTTTTTATTAGGTCAACTTAAATTAGAAAAAAATGAATTGGGTGTTTACCTTTTTATCTAAGATTTGGTTGAAATTATAATAAGGTCTTTATCCTCCAAATTAAGCGGCTTTGTCTTCTTTTTTTTTTCTTGGAAAATGTATTTTATTCCAAGTAATTTATTTTATACTGCGTAGCACTAATTTTTTTTATTGAAAGAATTGACTTGTTCAATAAATTGTATTCTACAAAATACATTTATAAAATCCGCCATGTAGAAAATCCCATACCACGCGAGGGGTGGCCGCCCCATCGTTGGTGCCTTATGCCAGAAACGCAAATCAAGTTGATGGACAGTGAAAGGGGCTTGGAATTGTCATGGGCCGTGAACCCAATTAAGCATGGCTGGGTTTCTTTGAATCTTTTGCTCTTGGCTCGGCTGCACGGAATTATCCACTTGAATTGATGGGGTTGATTTGTTGGTTATCGTATCGTCTCGTATCATTCTATCCAGTTCAGATGTGGCTGAGTTCGACCAAATTCAAGTCGGGGGGGCTAAGTGTCTGGATTTTTGGAGATTAGGGAGCTAAAAGTGCGACGCTAACAAAATGCTCAAATATTACGAAAATACCTTGATCAACGCCTCTCCTTCTGGCTTCCTCCATCCCAATTTCCAAATTTCCAATCCCACCCCACGACTAGCCATCGTGAACGCGTTCTGCTTGCCGTGCCGAGGAGTTTCGAGTTTTTGGACGCCAGGAGCGACTTGATTCTTCGTCAAACAAAGCCTTTTCTCCGTTTGGGCCTCTCCTATTCAGAATTTTCTCCCAGAAAACGTTCATTCTACAGGGAAGTTGTGTTTCGGCCCCAAGAAACAAGAAATCTTGACGAGTGCAGGAGTAGGGAATAAAAAACCAGGTCGAACAAGATCTTCTCCTCCATTTCGTTGGCCCTGCCCTTTCAAAAATCTCGGCTTCGACGGTACAAAGCTAGTATTTTGGTTTATGAGTTCGAGCTTTGCCTCTGACTTAGCCGATACCCATGGCTGCCTCTAGCTCCCGTGTTCAGTTCGGTCAGACGGAGATCAATTGGGACAAGTACGTCTTCATTTCTCTGCTTGATCAAATTTCGCTTCTGGTCCATCCGAGTTTTTTATCTCGATGTTTTGTTGATTTTGTTTGACGGATATCAATTGGGACAAGTACGTCTTCATTTCTCTGCTTGATCAAATTTCGCTTCTGGTCCATCCGAGTTTTTTATCTCGATGTTTTTTTTATTTTGTTTGTGTGGTAAGATTTGATATGTTCTTCTGGAGATTGTAAGCGAAATTGGGCTTTGTGAGTTATAATTTCGTAAGGTATTGGAAAATGCAAAGTGCCGCATGTTCTTCCTCATTGTTCTTTGAAATTTTGTCTGTTAGAGCTTGCTGTCAAAATTTACTACTAGTGGCTGGCGGGATTGTTCATCTGTTACTCAACATAATAATAGAATATAAAGTCGGACAAGGTTTGACTTTTTCCTTTCGGTTCTTCTCCGGAATTGGGATTGCTAGTGATGTGAATTTGGATTGGCATTCTTGCTCATATGATCTTTACAAGCTTTTCCAATAATGTTGTAGTTGTTGTACGAATGCCTTTCTGTAGTATTTTCTTGATGAGAAGATTGAGGCTCTTGGAAGCATAGTAGAAGCAAGTTGTAAAAAGAAAAAGAGAAAGTAGAAAATCTATATAACTTCTTTTAGCTAGTTTCCCATGTATATATGATAATAAGAAGTTAGATAAATCTTTGAAGTAGCTTATATGAGCAAGCATGAACAGTATGGAAGCTGCTTTTTAGTGTATTCTTTGCTACGGATAAGATTTGGCCTTAAGAGAACCCTCTGAGAGTGTGAGCTGTGATGAAGGTTCACACATAGGCAGTGCTTGGTGTGGTTGATAAGAGGATCTGAATTACTTCCATAAAGGAGAACCTTGTTGAATGATGAGAGGTTTTCTTTTTCTTAGCAAAAAAAAGAGGAAAGAAAGAAAAAAATGAAAGCCTTCTTTGGTTACTTTTTAGAAATATCTACTGTTATTCAGTTTTATTTGCAATCTCCAGTTCTTTAATGCCACTACACACACACAAAATCGGTTTTTCATATCATGACTTTCCAACAAGCAATTTATTTTAATTAATTCCATTATTCATGCAGGCTCGACAAAACTAAGTTTTATGTTGTAGGAGCAGGGATTTTTACTGGGATTACAGTAGGATTATACCCAGTATCTGTGGTGAAAACAAGGCTTCAAGTTGCCTCAAAAGATACTGCAGAAAGGAATGCATTTTCTGTGATCAGAGGCATACTGAGAACTGATGGAGTTCCTGGTCTATACAGAGGATTTGGAACTGTCATTACTGGCGCAATTCCTGCTAGAATTATTTTCCTTACTGCATTGGAGACAACAAAAGTTGCTGGTTTCAAAATGGTTGAACCATTCAAGTTGTCTGAACCCACGCAAGCTGCTATTGCAAATGGAATTGCTGGCTTGACAGGTTCATTGTTTGCACAAGGTGTTTTTGTGCCAATTGATGTGGTTAGTGTTCATGTCCTGTCAATTCAATATTGTTTCTCCACTCACTAAAAAATAGTTATTTAAACAACATTATCCTGAACCTTGTATAAATGATATGTGCTTTTGCACAGAGACCATCATCCCATCATCCACCTGCACCCACCAAGAAAAAGAAAAGAAGGAAGAAATAAAAAAGAAGAAGAAGAAGAAGAGAGAGATGGAGAGAATAATAGTTGAAGCATTGATAGAATAAATAATAAGTGAAAATTTTTCTTTCAATTGATGCACATTTCCAATTTAAATTCATTATACTTGTGAATTATGAGCATAAATTTTGACACTCATTTTGGTCTGTGCAATTGGTCATACTTGCTCAAGTTTAGAGTTTAAGCTATTCTTTTTAGTAAAGCTATTATTATAAAATAAATCCATGTCTATTAAGATGTTTGACTTTTTCTGATTGAACTATTTTTTTTCAGGTTAGCCAGAAATTGATGGTACAAGGGTATTCAGGCCATGAAAAATATAATGGCGGCCTTGACGTCGTTCGTAAGGTTTTAAAGTCTGATGGACCTAGAGGGTTATATAGAGGGTTTGGTCTCTCAGTTATAACTTATGCACCATCAAGTGCCGTATGGTGGGCTAGTTATGGCTCAAGCCAGCGTATTATCTGGAGGTAAATCATGATTTTGCCTTTCTTTAAAATCTTTTCTTTGTGTGAGGGGTTTGCAAGGAGGGAATGTGGATTATCTTTCAGTGAAGAAAATTTCTGCTGTTGAATAGCTATTTCCTTTGGGCTCAATGCAATGAATTCCAGTTTAGCTCCAGGTTTTGCTTTCAGAGGACTGTTCTCCGTGCTGTGTTGGAATTTTTTTTGGCTTTTGTAATGTGTCTTAGCCATCTTAGTAGTTGCTTGTAGCCTTGCTTCCAAAAGAGAAATATTTCCATGGGCTCTCCAGCTTTGTAATGACTTTGATGCAAAGTGTCAGACTAGTTTATGGGTGCAATGCAGTAAATAAAATTTTAAAGTGGGGTTTTGGGATTTTACAGTTAAACTGCATGCAGTAATCACCTAAAACATCTAGAGGTTATTGTCTCCTGTAAGCATTAACATCTTGGATTTCATGTACTTGGGTCGTAAGGATTGCCCTTTAGATTCGTTGAGACTCTTGCTGAGAAATGATAGTAGGAAATTTTGGTTAATTGGAGATGCAACCAGAGTAAGATTGCTGAAAAGGTGTCCCTGTTTTACGTCAGCGGTCCCTGTTTTACTAGTTTTTAGTGTCTGATTGGAAGAGTGTTTTAGTTGGTGGAGGCTTCCATGTCCCCATACGCCTATAGCATGTGTAACCTCTATTGCTTTTAATTCATTTTAATGGATGGTTGTCAACCTACGACTATAGGCTTGATATTCAGTATGTTCTCTTTTCTTGTTAGGCTTTTGGGCCATGGTACTGAGGTTACAGAAGCTGCTCCCAGCCAACAGAAAATAGTTTTGGTTCAGGCTACTGGAGGAATTATTGCAGGTGCAGCAGCTTCTTGCATTACGACACCATTGGACACTATTAAGACACGCTTGCAGGTATTCCAGTGTTCACAATGGCATGAAATAAATTGTCATTTCAAGTTTATGTTCAAATAGCCCCTCTCGGTTATTACATATATTTTTATTCTTGTCATTGTGTTGATTTTAGTCACTTTAAAAAATAAAAAAATAAAGCAATATATATTTATGCAACTAAAATGTTTAATTGTATTATTGCTCTGTGATTTATGTACATTATTGTGATCAACCATGAACCAACAGGCCTTGAACTTTCTACATATTATTTGTGTTAATTAGTTATTTTCTGCAATTTAGGTGATGGGACATGAAAAGCAACCTTCTACAAGACAAGTGCTAAAGAACTTAATTGCAGATGATGGCTGGAAAGGTTTATACAGAGGATTGGGTCCTAGATTTTTTAGCATGTCGGCATGGGGAACCTCAATGATATTGTCCTATGAGTATTTGAGTACGCTTCTATTCTTCTTCTCTCTAATTAAAGTTTCTTTTTACTATTTAGGGATGTATTCTACAGCATGGAATTTAATTTTCATATGATTTCTATGTTTCATGCTTGCAATTCACAACCTTCAATCTCTACTATCAGTTCTGTGACTATTATACTTCCTGCTAAATGTCCAGATACATGAGAACATAAAGAAATCAATGAGATCCCTTGTTATAAAAAGGACATTCTTTGCACTTTGGAACATTTGCTGTGTTTTAGATCACCCAAATGACCAATGCTTGGATGTGGGTTCCTGAAACTGTATTGTTTTTGTTTGTTGGACTTCATTTACTTGTCTGTGGCTTTTCACCTGTCAGTCTTTCCTTGGGGCTGGCATTTGTAGTTTTTTGCATTTGAATGTTATTGCTTGGTGCTCGAAGTATATGGCTGCTGAAAGTCGGAAGTTAAATGGTCTACATTCATAGAATACCAAGGAAATTCAGGAGTTGTTCTCTGTTTCACTCTCTGGTTTCATTTCCTCCCTAAACCCTACTGAGGCTTTTCTTCTGGTAGCATGACATCGCCTGGGACAGTGGTACTTTTCTTTCATGCGTGAGTCATGGTAGCATCACTTGGGGTGTCTAACGGAAATGAGTATTTTCCATTATGAAAACAGGGCATAGCTCATACAGAAAAAAAAAAAAAAACAGTAAATGAAGGAAAAACAGTGTTCTTCAGTTGTCTAAGGGCTAATTCGTTTTGTCTAAAGTCAACTAACTTTTTTTTACTTTTACATCTTTTTTACCTGAAACCAATTTCATTTGAAAGCCAATGTTATGTAGATACAATAATCAATTTGAAAGTAAATTTTTAGGATGTTGTTAAATTTTTATGAATTTTTCTTTTTAGGGCTTGAAACTAGAAAATTTCATAAAAATTTAGTAAGATTATAAAAATTGTATTTTTAATTGATTATTGTAGCTACATAATATTGGCTTTTAACTAAAATTAGTTTCAAGTAAAAAAGATGTAAAAATAAAAATAAGTCAATTGACTGAAGTTAAAATGAATTGGGTGTAAGTCTTCTGTTTTGCACTTCCACCTTCACGTCACGTGTATTTGAATATCTGGGTGTAATATTTGAT
Source organism: Aquilaria sinensis (assembly GCA_005392925.1). NCBI lineage: Eukaryota > Viridiplantae > Streptophyta > Magnoliopsida > Malvales > Thymelaeaceae > Aquilaria > Aquilaria sinensis. The sequence continues at coordinate 80,131 of SMDT01000866.1, read as the reverse complement.
GCAGTTGAATTCGTGTTTGTGGCTTCACCTCTGTGATAACAGAGTTTAATAGTTGTTCACATGTTTAATGCAGAGCGACTGTGTGTGAAGGAGGAATAGGCATTAGTATCGGAGAAATATGCTTTTTGGAAGACTTGTTTGTGAAGATTTCTGGGAGTTCATGCACACAGACAACCAGTTCGTTTCTCTGCCTCCACGGAGTCTTACATAGCATTTGGTTGGTTGGGGCAGCGAATTTCTGGATTTTATCTGGATTAATAACCAGCTGGTCCTTGGTGGGCGGTTCATAAATTCGGCTAATATCCGACAACTTAAAACAGGAAAGGGAAAACTGCAAAAATAGTTCAATTCTTTTGTTGTTGGGAAAAATTCAGAATTTTTTGTGGTAAATGTATTCTTTCAGCCTCCCTTATTACCTCGGAGGTTATTGAGTGTATCTCTAGAAGTAGATGAACTGTTCTTTGTTTCACTATTTCAGGATTTCAAACTTACCCTGACATATTGGCCGAACTGCATTGTATTGTTGAAACTTTTTAGGAAATAAATTTACAGAATTCAATTCACTCCCCACAATTGAATAAGCCCAGTTCGCAATCAAATATATGGAACACTAGCAGATCATGAGTCATGACTTCTCAATTCCCATGTCAGTTCACAATCATACGAACCACCATTTTCTGTGGTATGACAGTATAAAAATTGCAGCTGTGTTCATCTTTGATGAATTGTACAGGAGTTTCAAACATGCCCCATCCCTCTAACATCCGGTTCCTGTAGTCTCTTCTTCCCCGTCCACATTACCCTCGCTATCATCACTATTACCAGAGTCATGAGTGCCAACATCATCCTCGCCATTATCAGTACACTCGTCATCGTCCTCACCATTATCATTACATTCATCATCTTTGTCAGTATTGCCTTCAATCTCATCAGCACTGACATTGCGACCAACATGAGCATCAGCATCGTTTCTGCCTCGCTTTGCGTACTCCTCAAGCGAAGTAGCAGGAAACACTTCACCCACTCTCCCATTTTCTTTGTTAGTTGAGATTGCTGATGGACCATTAGGTTTACCTTTGTTCATCTGTCACACAAAACAAAACAAACAAACAAATGTTGGCACTTCAGCAGCTGAAAGAAGTAGCGGGGAGCAAAAAGCCAAAATTGAGAGAACACTCAGTACTTCATTAAGAACTACAATCCCCCAATGATGTCCATTAATTTGGTGTCTGTTCATCAATAATTTCAGCATCATCAACTATGGGTAAACCTGCGGCTCCTAAAAGAGCTTGAGGCACTGAACGCATTGAACATACATTGGCAGAAGCAGACTAATGTTCCGAAGACTGTCAGTAAACATGTTTAATCAAATTGGTGAAACAAAATCCAACAAGTTATTGAGCTTGATATAGAACAAACGGGTTTGAACTTATCTTATACCAAGTGGAAAACTCCATATAACACAAACGTTTTAATAGGTATGATCCACCAAAATGATCATGGGATAAGCTTAAATCTGAATGATGAATTCTTACAGGACATAACAATGTTTCAACTCACCATCCTAAAATTCAGATGATTCATTGACATGCAAAATAGCTACCAGGATTCCCTTGAAATGGCATCAACAGAAGCATTTTCTAAAACAACAAGTATTACAAAATCATCAATGCAACTGATCTTGAGACTTACAGCACGTAACAAACTTCTCCTATCCCTCTCTCGAGCATTTTGAATTGCCTGTAACAATTAATTAGAAATATCATTTTGAATATATAATCACTCCCATAATCATGCATAGAACTTTCAAACCAGATTTCCACAAACCTCCTCAAGCATCTTTCGCTCAGCCTCTACCTCCTCAGCATCCCTGCCCAATATTATGGCACAAGAACAGTAAGCACGGTTTGAAGACAAAAATATAAAAAGTTTAGTCACTGAATAAATGAACATGTTTTCAACATATCAAACCCACCTTCCAACTATTTGATTCACATGGCAACGACACTTAGCACATACTTTCTGCTCCTTCGCGCAGCCTACAATTAAAACCCATAAGTCACTAGTTACAAACACAAACATGTCCGTTTTGAAGATTGATTTGCAGCACAGGATCTTGCTTTGATATTCTTTCATTGGAAAAAAAAAAAAAAAGTTTCGAACTACAAAATCACACTTCCCGCAAAAAATTGAGCTCAATTACCCCAAAGGCTACCCTCAAATAAACCATATCGGTTTCCACAGAACTTTTTCTTCAGGAAAAAAACAGGAACTATCCATCAAGACAAATAGCAGGAAATAATAAACCAGAAAGCAACTAACCGGTGCAAAGATTATGATAAGCCTGACGCACATTACGTTTAGAGCAACTCTGGCTGTGAAATCATAGAAATCCAGCAATCAACAACTAAAAACACTTCAGCCCAGTAATTGCTGAATCAAAAGCTCCTTGTGAGAAAGCACCCCATTAACGGATACAAAAAGCAATACCATTTGGCGGGTTCAGTGAGGGGCTTGTACTTGCCATAGCGGCGCTTCCAGTCGATCTGTTCTTTGCAACGAGGGCAGACGCCGGTAATCTCGGAGAGAGGCCTGAACCTTCCGCCAACTTCCTGCGAGAAAATCAAAACGACCAAATGGTGGGTTTCGCGGGAAGCGATAATTGAATTCGGACCAAATGGGGTCTTGTTTAATCTTGACTATACTAGGGATTGTTACGTTACCGTCTCGTTGATTTTCCGGCCGGCGTTGGGCTTCCAGGCGTAGCTGTTTTGGTGCTTCGGTGGGCCGCGCCGCGAGCTCATCTTTGCGCTGCTAGCCAGCTACGCTGCTTCTACCGTTATACACTTCCTGCGGCGTCGGAGCGATTAGGTCTCTTATGCTTGCGGCTGGTTAGCGGGACTGTTTTGATAGACATTTTGGTGATATTTCTCAAATTTACACTTCTTCTCTACCATCCAAAATAAGGGTATACTTGGATCACCCTGACATGCGTGTATGTACAATTAAATATAGCAGTGGTTTTTCAAATTTATCCACCACTATACTATATAATTTCTATTGTGGTTTAGGTTAGATCACACTTCCGGCCACTAATATTGTGTATTTTTCAGATTACAACATTCTATCTTCTCTAACTTTCAACACCATAAAACCACATTTCCGATTATGTTAATGTCGTCACATGAAAAAACTCGGTAGACCTTGGCATTTTCTATCTAGATCTAACTGTTGTTTATCTAGATCAAATTATAATCAGGGCGTCACCATCAAATCCAACCAGTGCAACAACATTTTCACTACTCAAGAATAATCGAGATTGGTGGTCATTTCATGATACTGCCTCCAGTTGCTCAATCCTAACCGGGGCTGGTGGTCATCGTCGCAAACAACTTAGGTAAGGCCTCCATCATCACTTAACCAACTTGTGCAAATCAAGGAAAAGAATCCTGAAGTTAATGATTCTTCATGCCCTAAAAGCCAAGCCAATATTAAAATTGAATCAAGGTGTCTAAAAGAGTAGAGTATGGATATGTGCCTAGAAGACAATAAAGATATGTGTAAAAGACTATAAAGATACAAAATGTCATTAACCTGAAATCCAACTTAGAGATGTGCCTAAAAGACAATAAAGATATGGATGTGTCTAAAAAATTATAGATATATGTCTAAAGGGCTATAAAAATGCCAAAAAACTACTAACATAGACCCACCTTGGTCAAATTTGTCTAAATGTATTTGTATCACTATCAAGATGTGTTTATATCTTCACTTTTATGATTTTTTATCTATATCCCATTGATAATATAATGTTTATAAAATGAATAAACACATTAATGTGTTATTTTAGACACATCTGCCCATTGATTCACACACATCTTGATTTTTTTATCACTTGTGAGTCTATATCTTTTACATTGTTTACAATGTCGTTTGTACTTATAAAGTGTGTAGACACATTCGGCATATGTTTCGGACATTTTGAGGTATTATTTCATATACTTCTTACTTTTTTTTTTCTAATGAATTCAAAAACATAAAAAGAGAACAAATTGTCTAGATATTCTTTTGGACACTTTTACGTATTGTATTGTGAATGCTTATATACTCTTTCTATCTCATGTTCTTTGTAACATTTTTCTTTTTAAGTCATCTTAAATTCTTTGAAAAATTTCCTTATTTAGTAGGCTTTTCCCATCCCATTTATTATTATACCCCCATTTTAACCTTTATTCTCTCCTTCCCAACATACCAGTCCCACTCTTTCTCTTTCTCACCATTTCATCTCTGCTCTCATTCCTCCTTCCATCCGATTGTGACTCCCGTCCATAATGGCTGGATGGTGACTTCCATTGTACATCCATAATGAGGTCTTGGGTCAAGGAAATGTAGGTTTGGCAAGGTCAAGATTAGGGCCAAGGCAACCAAAGGCGGAGACAATTGAGGGAGGTGACTGAAGATGGAGACAACAAATGGACAAAGGCAACAAGGCGACATACGGAGGCAATAAGGCAATGACAAATTGATGCAAATCGGAGGAAGGATCTCCGATCGATGTGACCATTTTGCTCCTTACCACGTCGTATCATTCTTGTTGGCAAGATCATGATCAATTGATGAAGGTCGAATGCGGAGACAGACTCTGAGCCTTTAAGAGCATGGGTAAGGTTTGATTTTGAGGGAATCATTGTCATCCCCTGCCTCCAATTCTCCGATTTTGATGGAATCGTTGTCCTCTCCTGGCTCTGGTTGCTCTGATCAATGGCCACTAGTCTCAATCTTTCACTCGGATCCAAAGCCGGCTCTAGTCGGTGGAAATTTTGAATTAGACAGAGGAAGAGATGAAGGGCAAAAGGGGAAATAAAAGGCAAATAGTAGCTTGTCTTGGTATGCATGCCAAACAGAAATGTTTTAAACATTGTGGGACGGAGGAAGTATTATTTTAAACACTTCTATATACTATCTTAGACACTTTTGCAAATTTGTTTATGAATGATCATGTGGTGGAGATGAGGGAGAAGTGGCCTACTGCCAATGTTAGGGCAGTGGTGACTGATGTAATTTAAAGGTAATGAGCAGCATGATCTTGATGCAATGATTGAATGGATTTGGCAAATGACTGCAGTGAGATCTGGAGGTGAGCGATGGTCGATCTAAAAGCAAGGCACCATTTAGAGCTGACCAGTGATGGCCTGATCTGGAAGCAAGCGGTGATAGTAAGATTCAAAGACGATTAATGACAACATGATCTACAGGCAAGCAATGACCGTGTAACATGAAGACGGGGTGATGATAGCATGATCCAGAAGCAAGTGGCGATGATATGATCCAAAAACTAGTAACGATGGTGTGCCCCAAAGATGAGCAACAATTGTGGGCCTCAGAGATGAGCAACAATGGTGTGTCTTAAAGACAAGCAACGATGATGTAGTTTGAAGGCATCGGACAACCAAAGAAGTCCCATTCTAGAGGCAACAACATGTAGAGTAGGAGGAATCACGAATGAATGTGGTGGTGGTGGCTGGATAAGGTTTTCAGAGGGAGTGAAAAAGATCTCATCTAGGGGTAATTTGGTTAGAATTCCAACTGAGTGGTGGTTATATATGAGAATTAATATAAAGGTGAGCTAGTATGTCTAATTAAATTTGTGTGTATAACATAATACTATCTAATATTTGGAGTTAATTAATAAAAAAAATAGAGGACATGAGAAATAAAGAAAGTGATAAATCATGAGTTATCTTGGGGGATAACAAAAACATAAATAGGTGATAAGTTAAGGTAATGACTCTCCTTCCGTTTTATTGCCTTTTATCTAATGAATGGAGTGATACTAATTATTATATTTCCTCTAAGACCACCAACTTCCCTTAATTCAAATAGATGCATGAGATATAACATGCTCAAAATGACCTTCATCCCTAAGTGGGGTTTGATCGACCTAACTTGATTATAAAGTAGTCAAAGTCTAAAGCTATTATCAAGAGTTCTTGTAACCACAAAAAAAAAATGAAAAAAAATAGTCAAGAACTTTTTAGTAATTATTTGCGCAAAAGATTTATATATTCATGTTATACAATTTATCTAATTAACCTTAACTGAATAAAAAATTTAGAGACATGACATTGTTTTTCTCAAAAGATAGAGTATCAAGTGAGTCACTTTGAGTCATGTGTGATAATTTTTTCAAAAATAACATATTGATTTAATTATTGTCCTGTAAGCAGTCACTAAATAATATATTGGGTGGAGATTTCAAATCATCATATTTGATATCATAGGAGTAATTTGGTAATGAGAAATGTTAGAGGAATAAACAATATGTATATCATATATTGCAGAATCCGATGAGATTGGCATGCATGCATGCATGCAGTTGGAACAAACAATAAAACCAGTACAGTTAAGTTGAGCCTGCAGTCCAGATTATCCCTTCACATCTTGTACGTGCAGATAATTTCTCATTTCTGGGATTCTTTCTTTTCTTTTGTTTTTTCTTGTTCCTTCTGGGATTAGATAGTGGGTGGCAAAAACCTTCTTTGACTTTTAGGAGGATCCCGTCTGAACAAGGACAAAACAAAGGCCCCATCTTCTCTTGAGTTTGACCGGAAGAAGAAAACGCCTTCTTGGATGTTCAACAGCCAGTTCGGAAGACATTAACCCGGACATGTTTCACATTTCTCAGCTCCACACTTCCACGAAGAGAGCTAAGTAAGCTGATTCAAACGACAAAGGCCTCGGCCGGCGATCTGAAAACCGTAGAAGCAAGAATGGCCGACGCCATCGTGTCGTTTGTAGTTGACAGACTGGGCGACCTTCTCATCCAGGAAGCTACCCTCTTTTTTGGAGTCAAAGAACAAGTCCTGCAGATGCAGACCGAGCTCAAACGCATCAAGTGCTTCCTCAAAGACGCCGACCGCCGCCAAGACGAGGACGAGAGCCTCCGGAATTGGGTCGACGAGATACGAGAAGCTGCCTACGATGTCGAAGAAGTTATCGAGACTTTCATCCTCAAATTCTCCTCCAGACGAGGGGGAAGAATCCAAAATTACATCACCAAAGGCAGGGCACTGCATAATCTCGCTTCCAGGATCGAGGGTATCAAGTCTCGGATCTCTGACCTTACCAGAAGCTTGCAAACTTATGGGATTGTTCCGAGGAGGGAAACCGAAGGGTCGATCCTTTCGTTGGAGAGGCAGAAGCAGCTCCGATGGTCTTATTCTCACTTGGTCGAAGATTACGTTGTCGGGTTTGAAGAGGATATCCGGAAATTAGTCGAACAGTTGGTGGGCAATCGAAAAACTTGCCGAGTTGTGTCTATTTGTGGCATGGGTGGACTGGGGAAGACGACGATGGCCAAGAGTTTGTATCATCACGGCGACATCAGACGGAATTTTGAAGGTTTTGCTTGGGCTTATGTGTCTCAGCAGTGTGATAAGAGGGAAATTTGGGAGGGGATCTTGCTGAAGCTCATCGACCCAACCAGGGAGGAGAGGGAAGAAATTGCCAGGATGAAAGATGATGAAGTGGCTAAGAAGCTCTTCGGAGTTCAGCAACAGAAGAAATGCTTGATAATTCTCGATGACATTTGGAAGGTTGAGACTTGGGATGCTCTCAAGTCTGCTTTCCCAACTGTGACCAAGAATGGGAGCAAGATCTTGGCAACTACTCGCAACAAGGATGTAGCTTTGCACGCTGATCCAAATGGGTTTCTTCATGAACCAGATTGTTTGGATGAAGACAAGAGCTGGGAGTTGTTTCGAAGGAAGGCCTTTTTGTGGAGGGCTGATCTTGGTAAACTTGCCTTTAGCCTTGCCACTCTTTTGAAGCTTTAGCTTTTGCACTTGGTTGTTGTTGAACGAGGAACAAAAATGAGAACCAGTATCTGGTCAGTTCCAGTGTTCTAAAGTTCTGTCCTTTTTTGTAGGTTTAAGAATCAATGAAGATATGGAGAAGTTAGGGAGGGAAATGGTTAGAAGCTGTGCAGGTTTGCCTCTAGCTATCGTTGTGCTTGGAGGTCTATTGGCAGCAAAAGAGACATTGATCGAGTGGGATATGGTTCACAGAAATATAAAATCTTACCTGGCAAAGACTAGAGTTCGTGAGCAATATGCTGCACTTTCTGAGGTACTAGCTTTAAGTTACCATGAATTACCTTACCAGTTGAAATTATGCTTCCTCTGTTTGTGCCAGTTCCCTGAGGACTACGAAATACCTGTGAACAAAATAGTTCAGATATGGATTGCAGAAGGAATTGTATACCCACAGGATGTGATAGAGGATGAAACAGTGGAGGCAGTTGCAAAAGGGTATTTACATGATTTGATAAACCGTTCAGTGGTTCAGGTAGGAGTTAGGGGTTCTACTGGAACAATCAAGACTTGTCGCCTTCATGATCTTATGCGTGATCTTTGTTTGTCAAAGGCAAGACTTGAAAATTTTATGCATATTGTTGATCACTCTGGAAATGAGATCGCTAGTTCCATGTCAGTAAGCAGGATTCACAGGCTAGCCATCTTTCTGAATCGAGATATTAATGGACCTATGTTGCCTGCAAGATATCACAGCATATCCAACCTTAGGTCCCTTTTCTTCTTTCATCCGAAGAAAGATATCTTAGATTGTGGCCAGCTGGTTAAATCTGTGGCTGAGAATTTCAGAAGACTGAAAATCTTAGATCTTGAAGGGGTTAAAGGAGTCGAGGAAAAGTTACCAGAACATATTCGGACTTTGCTTCAGTTGAAATTCTTGAGTTTGAAGAAAACAAGGGTGAGAGAATTGCCGTTATCTTTGCTAAATTTGGTGAGCTTAAAGACATTAAATGTGCAGACTATTGGTAAACTTTCATGGGAATCAACTGTGCAACTGCCAGATATCATATGGGAAATGGTAGAGTTGAGACACTTGTATCTGCCAAAGTGGTGTGGTGGTGTGGTTGAAAAATTGCAGTTGGCTAATCTTCGCAAATTGCAGACCCTTGTTAACTTTCCTGGTAACAAATGTGATGTTCAAGATCTTCTCAAACTGACCAGTCTTCAGAAACTAGTGCTGAATGATGCACAATACTTTGAGGCGTTTGTTGAGATCTTCAAGCCCACGAACTCCAAATTGCCCAACTTAACGTCCTTGTCTTTGAAAACGGACCTTCTATCCTTTCCTGATAAAGTAGTTAACTTGAGACAACTATTCTCAGGCTGCCCTCGCCTTTGCAAGCTGCATATAGAGGGGCGGATTGAGAACTGGCCTGAATATGATCAATTTCCTCCTTATCTATCCAAGTTGACTCTGTGGGGTTCTCGGCTTCCTGATGATCCTATGCCAACACTGGAGAAGCTGCCTGACCTAAAGTTCTTCAGTGGATGGGATCTGTTCACAGGGAACAAAATGGCGATGTCCAGGAATGGTTTTCCGCAGCTGAAGACTTTACTTCTTCGTGGATTGATAGGTTTAGAGGAGTGGGTGGTGGAGGAAGGTGCCATGTCCAATCTGAAGCGTCTGGGGATATCCGATTGCTATAGACTGAAGAGGGTCCCTGATGGGCTGGGATCAGTCACCAACCTGAGTGAGTTGGAGATCAGATGGATGCCTAGGGCATTCAAAAAGGGTCTAGAAGTAGATGGAGAGGATTTCTACAAAGTTCAGCATGTGCCTTCAATTACATTTCTAAATTGATCTACGTAATAAGGTAAAGAAGTGGTTCCCAGTAATGTTTCTATGCCTAATCTTGTACTGTACTATCCAACTCTCTGCTGTAGTTAATGCCATTTGTTTCGTGATTCCCCTGTGCTCAGTTATTTATTTCGCTCAGAAAATCTTCACGCTTTTTGCAGGGTTCAGTGAGAGAGATGAGGTTGGGTGTTGCAATAATTGGCACAACAGATCACCACTTGAGCTTGCAGATTCCATGCTACAGCGTCTAACCACAATTACCTCCCCTCCAGCGAGCAGTTCCCAAGGACCAGACCCCTTTGTATAAATCTTCAAACACTCCTGGGGCAACAAGGAGGCTTGGGTCGAATCGAAACTGTTGGTGGCGGCCGCAGCTTCCAGCCCCTCTCTGAAAATCTGCTTCCAGCCCCTCTCTGAAAATCTGCGACACTGATTCTGGAAGTGATGAGCGGGAAATCTTAAACAAGTTTGCAAGACACGCCTTGCGAGGAAGTCCTCCTCAAAATACAGGTCTCGCTTTCAATAGGAGGTCCAGGACCACCTTGTAAAACAAAGCCTTCCTGACAATATACTCCATCCCTTCTAATTTAGATAAAATGTTATTTGGATACAGAGATTAAGATGTATGTAATTTATGTTATTTTTTTTAATTTTATCTATAGAACTAAAATTAATTTTATTTGGATTTTATATGGTGAAAGTTTAAATAATGATTTAAAAAATTCTTTGTTTGAGTTTTGTGTGATGAGAGATAGAGTAAAGGTTGAAAAGAAATTCTCTATTAGGTTTTGTATAGTGAGAATTTAAATGGAGGTAAAAGGGTAAATTGATTGTTTAAAATTTTATAAAAAAGGAAAATTTTTAACCTATTTAGAACATCCTAAAAAGAAATACATTTCATCTAAATTGGGATAGAGAGAGTGTTATATATGGAGTAACATTTCTTCTTTACTTTACGTTTATGATCTTGATGGTTGATACTCTAATTATTAGATTAAACAAAGTTTCTAGTTGATTAATTATATACTCCATTAATTAGGGACTCTACAATCAATTGGCACAAGAACGAAAGCAAAGATTGTTAGATCAGATAGCTGAAAATATAAATGCCCCAGTTGAATTCGTTTAGCCTGTAGCCAGGAAACGTGGAGAAAAAAAGTTGGGCAAGTGTTTGCCAGCAACCGATTTGTGTGTAGTGGTACCCACTGACAAATTAGGGCGTTGCCACAAGGGTTGATCGAATGAAGGGGACGGGGGAGGATCGCTTGCACCAATCAACTTCTAGATGAAGGCAAAAATTTCTTCCTTTGAATTCAGATATAGAACATGAGCAATTTAACAGTGGGACAAGTCTAGCGATAAAGGAACAAGGTAAAACAGTCGAAAGTAGGCTATGTGAAGCTCATAAAGAGAACGTAGCCCATCTTTTTCTTCACCTGTTGCTGCGAGTACTCTGAGGAAGTCTGAGAACATTTTGCAATAGCTGCAGATTCATGGGTTGGCAATGGATCTTTAGAGAGAATCTGATTGGTTTTCCAAGAAGGCTAAGGGCGGGAAGATTGGTAATGGTATAAGATGGCTCCGGTTTACCAGTTATTGAAGGAAAGATATTTTCGTTTCTTAGAAGTGTACGGAAACTACATTATGTGGTGGCTAATGAGATCAAGCATTACGTGTGTGTGGGCGTGTACAGGTAAGGTCCCTTCCGTTGGTTCTTTGTTTTGGCTTCATGAAGTTGATACAGTAGCTTGACAGTCCCGGGTATGCCCAGTGCACATGCACTTTTTGAGACTTGATCAATGATATTTACGTTTTCCATCAGATAAAAAAAAGGTCGAAAATAGACTTACTAATTCCCCACTTAATAATGTCTACCCTAATAAACGGAGAAACATCAGAATACAGAACCTGGCCACTCCTACACCAGCACCCAACAAATAATTTAGCATTCGGCGGGGGAAACTTTCAGCCAGCTTATGCTTCAACCGTAAGTAAAACAACTCATGCTCCTGACAGAGCCTCTTTTAAACATATTCCGAGTAGATATTTTGTGAACAACAAGCTATAACTGATGTATGGTACTGTTACAATCAATTTAATCAGATTTTGATATACCCTGAAGCCAAAACTAGAACGCACGTCCAGTTCCAGAGCCGGTTCCAGTCTTCTCTGACATAAAAACCCACATGTTACCTGGACAGAACATATTAAGAAACTATCCAGAATCCAGACTTCTAAACAAGCATACCTGTTGAGAATTAGAGATACCACCAGCTTCTTATTCACATTTGATTGAGCGGTAAATGTGACGGACAAAAAACAAGGAAGCACGGAAACCAACCATCCCCAACATGAGGAAGAAGCTATAGCAAACAGACGCCATGTACCCAAAAAAGAACGAGGTCTGCAGGAAGCCAGACATATCTGATCGTGCATGGTAGTAATACAAGCAGTAGGCGTAGATGAATAGCCCAGTTGACCCACCACAAAGGAAGGATCTATCATCACATTGAAATGTAGAGGTCAGATAGTGGAACTGCAAGCTGGGAAATCCACTATTCTGGAAACAATATATAAGGTTTCACAGAGGCCTCCCAAGAGGTTCTTATGTGCTGCATGGAGTTTATGTAAGTTACCACATCCAAATATCAACACCAGAATTTCTAGGAAATTTTCTTTCATTATTCATATATTTAAAACAAACGTAAGCGATTTTTCAGACCTTTTCTGTTATAGCATCTTCAGTCCAATAATTCTTCACATGAAAGACATAATTATTTCGAAACAAAAAAATCTTTCAGAGTACAGTAGAACATCCATAACTGAATCAGGACTTCACAGTAAATCAAATGAAATAAACAAACAGCACCCATTTTGATTATGTTTATCAAATAAAAAATTCCATGGAAGTACACACTGAACGAGCATCCACCATTTGTACACGTGCGAATCACTCAGGAAGCCAAATTATGTACATAGATTAACCTAGGTGATGAACAGACACATTTTCTAAATATAACCATATTCATGTACAAACACTGCTACCTGTGATATGCATATATACTGATGCACTTAATGTATGGCTATTACTGAGACTGCTCAATATGAACAGAAAATACACCTAAAAGGATGTATTTATAAACCTTGCTTGTGCATCATAACACGAAAAACATACCTCCACCACCACTCATGGTCCTCAGCGGCTAATTGAAAATAAGTCAAAGCAATGGTGATGAATGCTGTAACAATCAAGAGAATGATGAAGACTATAAATAGGATACTGTATATGGTGTAAATCCTGTGACCCCAAACACTTGCAAAGATGTAGTAAAGTTCAATGTAGATGGCACTGAATGGCAAAAAGCCTGCCATTGCCATCTGAGGAAGAGTTTTCCTGTACCAAGGCAACAGTGGAATCTCTCTAGGATATTTTGTTGTCCGACAAGGGGCTTGAAATTCGGCTCTAGTATTTTTGCCAGCAATTCCACCAAGTACTAACAAAGGAGATGTAACAAGAGCCCATATGAGAAAGATAACCACAATTGTCCCAAAGGGCAATGCTGCAGTGACGTTGTAAGCAATTGCAACAGTGTTTAGAAAGCAGAATGTGAGAAAGAGAGGTCCACAGAACAAGCTCCCAGTCAATAATAAGTTCCTAACCTGTCATAAAATAAATGATTACCTTAGCATATATTTCCCTAGTATTAAAAAAAAAAAAAAAAGTTTAAACAGATCTTACCACGTTGAAGAGACTTAATTTTAACTGTTAAACAGTACATATACTGTCATTGATCACAAACAACTTGTAACATATCAGATTTGCAACTAGTTATAATTATGTTTTCCTCCTCAAGAAGGCAATGTCTATTCAGTTTGAAAGCCTTCATAATTCAAACAACAATCCAAATACTCATTAAGCCAATAGAATAAGATTATAGGACATAAGCATTTAACCTCATTACAGGCGGTAAAATGGCAGGTTTCCACTTGCTATAATTCGATGCAGTCAATAACTCAAGGTCTGATTCATATGAAAATGACAACAAAATCAAACAAAGATTGAGTTCCCTCATCAAGACTGAGGACAATTTTCACATTTCTAATTTAAAATTTGAAGATTTCAAAGGCCATCTTGTTGTCTACATCTAGTAGAGTCAAGCAGTCCATGCTCTGTTACACCCTGTCTTTTACCTGCCTGCTTGAACTAGTAAAGTTATCTAGTGGCTTGATTGACTAATTTATAAGGCTGAGGATTTATTTGTCAAGTCTAATAAGAAGTTTGAAAGGACAAGGGCTGAATTGCAAGAAGCTAAGGAGTTCAGGATAGCTGAAGCTTTAAGGGACTGAATTGCACAAAACTGGAAGTTTGGGGAGTTAATTGGCAATGAGAAAGGATTGAATTGTTCAACTGTGAAAAGTTATGTCTAGTGAAGCATTAGGAGCTGTTTGACCAAAAAATAAAGGCCAAGGGTTTAAGTGGAATTAACTGGGAAGTTAAGGAGCTGAACTGGGAAATATTCCCCTACTCAACGCATGAAGAAGCTAGGCTGTCAGTTCCTCGTTTGAAAATCTCAGAGTTGACTGGAATTACTTCTTTATGCTTTTAAGTCTGGTTTTCATCAAGGATAATGAGACATTACTAAGAATTGAAGGAAAAGAGAGCAATCTGGTTCGGTTCCAGCAGGAATAGCTTCATGATACTTGGGTAAGAGGCTGTGCTTTTCTTTTTGTTATGCAAGCCTGGTTTAATTGATTACTTCTGGTTACATAGAGATGCAGAGAGTGGTTGCTTGACTGGGAAATCACTGTGAACACGAGAAAGTGTTGGCCGGATTGAAGGTATCAATGGGCTTGGGTTGGATAGGTAAGAGATTACTTACCTATCAAGACATGCTATTGTAAGTCTTAATTAATGACTTCTAATTCTAGGGGGTTTCATAGTGTTTTGGTAGCATGCTGGGCAATCATGGAGGGACATTAAACAGAGGTTTCAATATGGCTTAAGGAAGGCTCGGCTACACAGAAGTTAAAGGGATTTCTTCAGTCAAGTTAGACAGGTTAGGGAACTGAACTTGCTTTGCTTTCTGATTAAGTTGCAATGCCAAATACTGAACCAAATACGTGATTTGGCACTGAAACTTTGTATGAGCAAGCAAGTCTGTCTCAGGTTCATGACTGCCAGCTGCCAGAATGAATGTTCTCTGAGAATTGAAACAGAGTTTCTAGCTTCTGACTGAGCCTTATGGCTACTGACCAAGCCTTTGAGCTTCTGAAACTAGCTACTGGGGTATGTGTAGCGTAGCTACTACATGAGTTATGGATCCCTAACCACTGTAAGCCGTGATTGTGGTACCAACTGTGACTGTTAATGGAGCTAGTTTACTGAACACTAAAGGCATTACTGAGTACTGAAAGGTGCTATTGCTTACTTACCCTTACTGAGATTCATATCTCATCCTGTTTCTGTTTTAAATGTTCAGGGAGAAGCATTCACGAGCTGGTTATTAGCTAAGGAAGACCCTTTGCTAGTGGACCAGTCCCTTCAGAGGTAAATGTCCCAGCTATAAGATTTCTAAGTGGTATAGTAATAAAACTGACAGAATTTTTGTGGTGCTTTGCTGAAACTAATGGTTCTCAGGATATGCAGATTATGCTAATGGTTCTCAGGATATGCAGGTTATGCTTTTGCGAGGAGTTTGTACAGACAAGGTTTGGTATTACTACCCATGCTATTGTTTACTATGCAAGGTGGATACTGAATGAATGCTATCTATGGAGACTTAGGCTACTGTATTACACTCTTCTACAGTGTTCTGTTCTGTAATGCCTAGTCTGCTACCGAATTGTGTCTATCTGGCTTTAAAGTGTTACCAAGGACATAGAACATGCTGGGTTACCTAAATGTACCTGACTTGTATGTATATTGCAATGTAAATGCATATTCTGATTTCAGACTTCCCTTCTTCATCTTACAGCATTTCTTGTGTTCCTGCTTATTCTGGTTGAATGGCAAAAATGTATTTTAATTACATAGAATCCTGATCTGATGGCTCTTACACATTTCCCCTATATATTGTAACTTGTTTACAAAGTTTAAGCTTAAACTGTGCTGCAAAACTTAAATTCAACCCTAGAGTGAAAGCATTTTTTTTCCTGTCAAGCTGTTTCTGCAGGACTTGAGTTTTAGCTCCTAAATTCCAGAGTTCCGCATAGTTTAAATTGCAGAGTTCTAACATGTTTCTTATGCATAATGATACTTATTCACCACATAGACAGCCGTCCTAGGTTCCTTGAGTTGGAAGTCAACTCTTTGGTCAAACCTGCTCATTTCCGGCGCACATGCACCTGTTTATTACTGGTTTAGTTACAGATTCTAATTGTCTTCTGTTTTTCAGTATTGAGAAACTGTTTTATCATCAAACTTGATTTTAACTTCTATTTTACGTCTGGGACCTACACCTAATTTGTACAGAAATTAGGATGACTGTAACATACTCAGCATAACTGCAATGACATTAGAAGATAAACATCATAAAAGAAGCAGTGGCGCCTACATAAGCTATAAAAAGACCCCTAGGAAACAAGAACCAGCATTACATACCCAGTTTGTACCCTCAAGCTGGCAATAGAATGATGCTGCAGTATAGCCAGCAATGCCAGATGTGAGTGCGTAAATGACAACCAGAGCAGTGAAAAGAGCACCGCGGTTGTAGGGATAGAATACACCAACCAAAGCAAGGATAAAGATGAAAATGGTCCTGAAAGATGTGGAGAAGAAAATCAAATAATGGGTAAGAACAACAAAACAACAAACAATCAAATCTTTAATTTTTTTTTTTTTTCTTTGGATGAGTAATTCTGTTGAACTTACAGAGCAAATAGTTGGGTTCCAGAGCCAAGTGCTGCGGCAAGCAAAGACTTATACTTTGGATACCTAAATACATCACCATGTATGTATTTCCACCCAGTCTCCTCCTGGTCATCTGCAGATTCCTCGTCATGGGCATACCTGTCAAGGATCATTTACACTCATAAAGTTACACAAGAAAATATCAACCACAATCACAGAAGCACATGTTGATGAAAATCTCTTCTTACTTGACAAAATCATTTTTCAAGACTCGCATGAGAATAGTAGCAAGGAAACCAGTCAAAAGGAGGACTGTCACACATGAATTTATGATTGAGAACCAATGAATTTCTAGATGGTGCGGCAGCGAAGAAGACTCCGCATATTTGTCCATTCTCTTCTCAAAGGGGATATCAGTTTCCTTCCACTTGACAGTGTACATGAAGTCCACATCAACTTCCTCATCATTTGTCAAGTCCACAAGGGCACTAGGGCCAGGCTGCACAGTAATCTCAATAACACGATCCTTGTTATAAAGTACATCAAACAGAAGATGCTTAAAAAGGAAATATTTGTAGTCCCTGGGATCAATTTTGCCTTCTTTGTCAACCCTCCCTAAGAAACCCCAAATCGGCAGGTCATCGTAATACATCTGAAAGTAATAATCCTTCGAAACTGCCTTCCGGAACTTAGCAACTTCCTCCTTTGTCAGCCTCTTTTTACAGGCGATTTCCGAAACCTTTTCTGTCAAGAAATTAAGTTTGTATGGAGCACTGACTAATCGATCTCCATTCAGAATTTCACCAAGGGCTTCCTTCTTTTCCTTCACAGGAGCTACAGTAAACACACACTGATAAGTTAATTTCCAGAATCAAAACAAACAAAACAAAACAAAACAAAACAAAAAAAAAAAAGAAAAGAGGAACGTAATAGAGGAAGTGATAGCAAACACGAACCTGAGGAACAAAAGGGGAAATCAAAGTAGCGATATGTCTCACTGTCAATGATAAAAAGAAGAATACAACTTCAATTAGCCATATAGCGAAAAAAAGAAACCCGGCAAACTTAACAATAACACCACCAAAATATGAAAATGCACTGAAATATTTCACGTTTTCAAGCTAACCAAACAGATGAAGTACTAATTCAAAGATAAAGAGTCAAATCTCAAGCTCTTGGCTATCCATGCAATGAACAAGGAACTGGAAATTGCAAAAATCACAATAGTGAGAAAATACAGGTCATCCACCGCACCCGAAGCACCCACATCAGCTCCTCAACAACCCAGTGAGCACTCAAAAGGCATTCAAGCAAATTTTCGGTTGCTCACATCAATGCAACCAGCTCAGATCCAAATTGAGGTTGACCCAAATGTTAGTCTTAGTTCATGTCTCCTGACAATAGATCCGGAATCGGGAATACCTGGGATTGTGAAATGGCCCTACTTTGTTGGCGTAAAGAGGGGCTTCGTCTCCTTCCTTGTAGCGATGGTCGGATGCGCTCGATCTCACCAGGCCGAACCAGCACAGGGAGAAAATCGCCAGCACAACCAAACATGCCCTCGTTATCTTCTCCATTAACGTTCTCGCCACCGCGGTTGGTGCCGGAGAAGACTATGTATCGAGCTGATTTCTTCGAGGCCTGTGAGAATGTCCACTTCCATCTCAGTTTTATTGCCGAAATAAAATACTCCAGTGAGAATGAATTAGGCATACATGGTGATAGCCCACCAAAGTTATGGGTTGCTTCCGAAATGGCTCCCTAATGTTTTTTCTTTCCTGTTAAAATGTTAATTGACGTTTTGTCTATTTGGGCTTAGGATGTCTATGAATTTTTGTTCTGACAGATATTATGTTATATTCTACTTAATAAATTGTATTTTTTTTATAATTAAATATATTTAGAGTGGATATGAATTTTTTATGTTTTTTGTACACACTCATTATAGGTAGGATGAAAGTTTAGGCTTACCTACCCTATATCTTACCTGCATATATATATATATGGCAATATAAGTAATTTATAAAACAGCCTAATTAATTTTACTTTTTTTTTTACCAAAAAATGATTTTGCCATTTGTAATCGCAACTAAGTGTCATTGTAAGGCAGAGTTCCTCATAAAGTTTATTCCATTTTCTTCATGAAGTTGTACGTTTGTACTACTACTAAGAATGCGCTCATTCCACTAATTTGATTTAGACAATTTTTTTACAATTTATCTATGACTTAGCTGAAATCTATTTTTATTGTTGATGTTGTTTTGTAATATCAATTTTTATATTTTTTTTAATTATGGTACTATGTTATAGAATTACTGTTTTTATTATGGTAGCATGCAACAAGTAGGATCAAGTAAAACTTACCTTAAAATGGATAGAATATAGATATTAAATTTGTAAAATTGATAGATGGTAGATATGATATAAATTGAGTATCCAACATAATTTATACAATGCAAATTTAACACTATCCTGCCCATATCTTATTCATTAACATTCCCATTTGGATCCAAATTACTTTATGTCACCAAATACCCTATTGTCCTTTGGCACTTCATGTTGAAGTTTTTGCACTTATTGGAGCACTTTAAATGGGTATCATCCTCAACTTTAGATAATCACTATCCTAATGGATTATTCGTATATGTTTGTTGTCCTCTATGGTAGTCTCTTTCCCATTCTCATGATAGTAAGTATAATCCATCAAGCAATGGTTTGGGATGGATAACTTTGCTTGTTGCCTAGTGATAATTGAACTTATGCCTCAAGAACACACATCTTGAGCACATAAATTCATCATTTCTGTTTGCTCATAACTTGTCTTTTATTGTATGATCTTAGTTATTAAAAACAAAAACAAAAACACTACCTCAATCATGTTAACAGTTTCCCATTTGCAATGTCTTGGATGGAGAACTCTATCCAATTAACAGAGAGGAATTGTAGACTAGTGATAAGTCACTACAATCTCTTAGAGAAGAGCTATCGAAATGTTAGGATTGTCCATCAAAAGAAGTGTTTCAAATGTGATTGGTTTGCATTTACCTACCAATTTGCTCAATGTGCTTGTTGTACACAAATACACTTATAATCAATTTATTTTAATTTAAATTAACTTAATAAAAAATAACTTACTTTTATTTTTTATATTTTTTTACCTAAAATCAATTTCATTTGAAATTCAATGTTATGTATGTGTAAGGATCTATTTGAAATAAAATTTTTTATAGTGTTATCAATTTTTTTTATAAATTTTTCTTTTCAAATGCCTAAATAAAAGAAAAATCCATACTAACATCATAAAAAATTTACAAATAGTGAATTATTACACACACATAATATTAACTTTCAAATAAAATTAGTTACAAATAAATAATATAAAAATAAAATAAGTTATTTTAAATTCAACTGACTTAAATTAAAAATAATTAAATACTACTGCTGACACCCAAACTGAGTCGCACATGCACCTGTGTGTTAGACTTTCACCCGTCAAATATATGTTGAAATTATTTCAAAGCTATGAGAAATATGACAAGATTAAAATTAGAAGGCACTTTAGCAATGTGCGGGTTGGTTTGAAAAAAATTCCTTCACTTTAAAGAAACATCATGGCAACCTGACAATTTAGCACGAACAGATTGATATCAACATATAATGTCAAAGTCAAATAGGTTTCTCACCGGCCAATTGAATCGCTAATAGATACAAATCTTACAAGTACGCAGAAATTCTTCGTATATAATCTATTTTCATTCTCTTGATACTCTTATACTAACCCTTTTGGTTTTTTTTCTTATTTTATGTTTTATTATACAACAATAGGCCAAAATAAACCCGTAGCCCTTATACTCGGCTGAGCAGGAAACTTAACCCCTGAGCTTCAAATCAGTTCAACTCAATCCCTAAACTAGCTTAAGTGAGTCAGTCAACTCATGTTTGTCATGTGACTACCACCATTTGGCCCTATTTGCTAACCTCATTCTCATCTATTTACCTCATTGCCATCCATCTCCTCCACCACCATTGGAATCGCATTATTACCGCCCCACCTCCACCAAAACTATACGATTCTTCTTCACAAACCCATGTGGTGGGCAACCTTTCTTAAAAAATCCACCAAGACTCCGTGAAGGTTAGAGCATGCAACCGTATTACATCTCCAGCTCATGATTGTTCCAGTTTTGCAAATGAAACATGAAAAACCCTAGCTAATTAATAAGGGGCTAGAATTAGATCAGAAACGTTTCCTTTAGACAACCATCTCTTGTGACTGTCTGCTCCTGGGTCAAGCCATTAGAGCAGTGGCCGAGCTCACAAAATAATCGAAAGGTCTAGGTGGTTTAGAGAGCTACCATCCTAACTTGATGGTTTGGGCTTGTTTTCAACATAGATTTAGTAGGCAAAAGTCGAGTCGGGTTTGAAATTGGAGGACTCATCGGGCTATGTCATGGAGGAATCACCAAAGGGCTTTTTGACACAACCAAAAGAAGTGTTTCCATGCTGGGATTCAAGCACTTAGAGATCGCTATCATCATCGTAGTCATCTAGGTTATGAAACAAGAAAGAGCGAGCCTGCAATGTGATTGATAGATCCTTACTTTTGTGGCACAAAGAGATGGTGTCAACTAGAGTTGATGAAATAGGGAAATAGTGAAGGGCGTCATCTTCAGGGTCAATGATTAGAGTCGGTGCCTCAAGGGTTACCATTGCCTCCTCAATATTGGTGGAAGGCGGCAATGGTGCAATTTTGATGGTGGTGGAGGAGATGGACAATGATTGTGGTGAGGCAAACAAAAGGAACAGGGTTAGCAAAAGGGGGAGAACAACATTAGTTATGTGATGAGCACAGATTAATCAAAGAGGCTGATGACCTATTTAAGCAAGTTAGGGGCTAGTTGTCTCAAGTTGAAATTAAAGGAGGTAACTATCATGGTCAACCGAGTTTGAGGGCTGCAGGTATAGTTTGGCCGCAAAAGAAGACCATTATGGTGCTTCTTTCTTTTTCACGAAAAAATTCTACAAAGCTCCGTGCTGTTGCGCTTTCCTGGAGCTGCTTGGGCTCCCCCCGTCGAAGATAAGTCGAAGCCACCGTGACGAAGCAAGCACCGTCTTCTCTTCCTAGGGTTTGCCTTTTACCCTGGTTCCTCCTTCGCTTCAAAACTAAATTCTTTCTCGTTTATTACCGACTATATGTTTATAATTGTTTGAATTCGTGAACTATTGACCTCGATCTAGGGTTTCGGGGTTCGATGATTTTCTCAGTTAATAATCTTTATAGATTCCGAACTAGCTCCAATTTGTCAGGACGCAGGATTTTGATGAAGCTCTGACTGCGGGATGGAAATACAGACTTGTGGAAAGCCTATCGATTCGCTGCTGGAGAAGGTGCTTTGTATGAATATTCTGTCTTCTGATTACTTCAAAGAGCTTTATCGTTTGAAGACTTACCACGAAGTGATTGATGAAATCTACAATCAAGTGGATCATGTAGAGCCCTGGATGACGGGCAACTGTCGTGGACCATCCACGGCATTCTGCCTTCTCTACAAGTTCTTCACAATGAAGCTCACGGTCAAGCAAATGCACGGTCTCTTGAAGCACACGGACTCGCCTTACATAAGAGCGGTAAGCGAATTGCCTCTTTTTATTCAAAAAAAGGAGCTTTCTTGTTTCGGTTTGTATGTTAGTAATTCGACCATTTAAATTCTACCTTCAAATGGTTCCACCTACGGTTGAATTCTTAGAGGTTTTTCTTTACATTTATTTTTATTGGGTCTCTCCTCTTATTGCCCTTACTGTTTCTTTTAACTCTCCCGTTATAGAAGTAGAATGAGGTTTTCGTGTATCTGCACCTCCCAGAAATTCTGCAATGAGTGAGTTTTGTGGACTGGTGCCTTGTTTCCTGTAGTACAGTCTAAAACCTTTAGATTATGTGTTGGAATTGGGTGTTTGACCTTAATGATAATTTAATCTGTCCCCCTTTATCTTGTAGTTATTACGATGGCAAGTCTCCCTGGACAAAGCCATAGAATCTAGGGAAAAAAGTGTCTTCGACAGATAATCAAAAGAAAGCCTAGATAGGTAACTTGCAGAGTATTCAAGAGAAGGGCTGCCTAGTGTTGTGTTAGCTCAATTACAATAACTCATATCGTTATCTAACTCTTGCATTATGGCACTTGTTGTTTACACTTTTGTGTGTCTGACCAATATAATTTTATATGCTAGTTTGAACTTCAGACTCTGCACACATGAATGATCTGCTTCTTTTTCTCTGTGTCATGGCACAGCATAGTTCCATATGTAGAAAGAATGATAATAAGAATAGCTGCACCTACTGTCCTCGAAATAGCTATTTACCTCTTCAAAACCCCTTCTTTGCCCCTGAGAAATATTCTAGTCAACAACTTTCCCTGTGCATCACTCCATGACTCTGAACTTGAACAATTCTAGCTTTCCTTTGTCACCTGGTCAGCAATGATAAACTAAACAGGAAATTTTCATAGAGTATTTTTTATAATCTGATGGATGTACATTTTCTTTCTTAGCCTGCTTGTATTTTATGCCATGTTCTGTTACATGTGTTACGTGTTTCTTTGGTTCAGCTTTTTATTTGCTATTAGTCTATCACATATTCTGTTTGATGAAATTTGAAACTCTTGTCATGTGATAATTTTTTTTTTTATATTGGAATATCATATGATAAGATGTTACACCTTATCATTAATAGCTCAAAACTCTCACTGCAGATTGGATTCCTCTATTTGAGATATGCAGCAGATCCAAAGACTTTGTGGACCTGGTGTGAACCATATATTAAGGATGAAGAGGTATGCCCCAACTATGACTGCTTAGTTTTTTTTTTTTTTGCAGGGTGTTTACATTCTTGTTGATCCTGATGTTTTGTCTCATATTTTTGCCTGTTTGTGTGTGTGTGTGTGTGTGTGTGTGTGTGTGTGTGCTTTGCCTGCATGGCCTCGTTGCCTCCTGCTAGCCCAGCTGTTGATCCTATATATCATTCTTGTTTAGATCCATATCTTTCTGAAATGGGGTGCCAACAATGCTGGTGTCTGTTACTGTGAAAATCAACACCCATCTTTGGTTTTCTGTGATTGCAGTTGTTATTTAAATAAACCTTTTCTTTGATGCGTACCTCATTGACCATTTAAATTTTACATTAGATGAATCCTATCTGGATACCTTCACACGATTGTTCATTCATCTCTGTCTCTGTTCCCCTTTTTCACTTCATCTTGTTCTCCCTTGTTTGACCTAATTTCTTCTTAAATCTTTCTCTCATTTTGTCTAGAACAATCAGTCACATTGGTTTTGTTTTGCATCAGGGCCAGTTCTTCATTCTTCTTTTTCTTCTTTCTCTTTGGTATCTCACTCCATCTTTTGGGATTTTTGTTGCTATTACTTTTACATAATAACTGGTTCATCATGTTCAGTGTTTTGGTTGCAAATGTGTTTCGGAAACTAGTACTTTCAGCTATTGTCTCTATCATTGTTAGATATTTCTTCTTTATCAAGCAGCTCATGTGAAGTATCGTTTCTATCAATCACATCCCTGTTGGGCCGTGTTCCATCTGAGCTCAAGGATAACTTCATTAGGCTCCAGCTTGGTTGGTATGGAGCCTTCTCTAATTTGTTGCAACTCCGCAGTGTCGTGCTACATTTGGTTCACAGTATTTATAGCCTTTAAGTGATAGTCAATTAATAGCTGGCACAGTTGGAGATCAATTTTCATTTTATTTTATTTTATATCATATATATTGTTATTTCAGGAATTCTCTCCTGGATCCAGTGGAAAAATGACTACAATGGGTGTATATGTGCGAGATTTGCTTCTTGGACAGGTTAGTACCATTATACTTGGCATTCTTCTGAAACTGGTAGCGACATATGATGTATAGTATAAAACAGGAAAGGAACTTACAACTTCTGCAGGTTATGATTTACAAGTGAAGTATGACCTCTTTAATACATTTAGGGATATGCTCAGAAAAACTAGGCTTGCTGAAAAAGGGAAAAGGCCAAGCATTTACCCCAAGGGATTCTCTTTTGCAAACTGTAAACTGATTAAGTAAAACTAACTGTTTTCTTCGTTGGAATGAGTATTTTGTTGGAAGACATGGACTTCCTTGTTGCAGTAACTGTACACTTCTCTTTGCCACTTGATATTGCTCAACTTGAAATTTGGCAGGGTATAATGTGCACCAAACTGTCGACTCATTGGATTATTTGTGTATAATCAATTATGGTTCTGTGGTAAGGGCTGCTAAGTGACTGTTTGGATTGGTCCTAAATCAAACAGTGATTGCATTTTAAGCTGGTGCTTGAACTATGGGGATAATTGATTTTGGGTTATCTCAATGTTTTTAATGCTATCAGAGTTTTCTGTTACTTTAGAAACAAATAAGATTGATTTTGACGGTAGGGATAGGGCTTAAGATGCTTCTTGTGTCATATCTTGAGGAGGTGGTGAAAACTCTTTGGGTTGCTGAACACATTGAAGTCATGACTAGTGGTTGAGGCAATCAAGTTCAATTTCTAACTACTTACAACTATGAATTGTTGGCGAGATGAGAGTTTACTGCTGCTGAATTTACATTATTTGCTAAAGGAATCATAAAATACAATATTGCAATCTGAAGTAATAAATAAATTTATTCATAAAAGACATGAAAAGATGTAGTTCATCAAAATTGTCAACTGTTCTATGTTCTGTGTCTCGTTTGAGGTTAGTCTTACTTGAAGCTAGATTCATTTTGCTAACTCCTACCTGCTAAGACAATCCAAGAAAAACAGTTTAAGATATGTTTGAAGATTTTCTTGGAACTATTAAGTGTTCTATGCTTTCTAGCAAGAAATGGTGAATTTAATAGGGTAAACAGTTGTTTCTCAACTAAGCCTGAAGGCTCTCCTTCTCTTGCAATTGCACTCCAAACTTTGATTCCATTCGTGAAGCTTGTTGGATGAGCTTTTAGGATTTCTTTATGTTCAAGCTCTTGAAGCACACCTGTTGATGTTGCTTAAGTTAGGTTTCAATGGTACGATTAAATAGTCATTTAGACTGCTATTTCTTTTGCTTGTTCACTTCCATACATTGCAAGGATTTTCCTGTTTTGCATAATTTTATTGCTGGCATTTTATAGGCTTGTTTTTCTAGGCAACAGGCATGGCTTCTACCATTGTGTGATGGTGAAGGCTGCTATTAGTTTTATTGTTTTTTGCTCCTTTGTTGATTATTTGGGAGGAAATTTGTTTGACAATAGGCTTCTTGTTGTTGCAGTACTACTTTGATACTCTTTTTCCTCGTATCCCCGTTCCTGTTATGCGGCAGATTGTATCTAATCTTGAGAAGATGAAGCTTGCTACAAAAGTTTCTGGTGCAACTGGTGATTCTACTCGTCATGGTTCTGAGGATACAGCTCGAAGGCCACCCTCTGTGAAAGCTGCACTCTCAGTCTCTTTTGGACAGCGTGCTCCTCATCGTGCTTCAACTAGAGACTCTTCCCCAGTACGTCGTACTTTACCGCCAAATTCATATGAGAGAACTGGTGGTGATGATGCACGGAGGTCTCCTATTCATCGGAGCCAAAGTCGTGACAGAGAATACCCTGATCGGGACAAGGATAGAAATCGAGATAGGGATCAAGATAGGGACCATGATTATGGAAGGAGGGATCGAGATCGTGATCGTGACTGCGATTATGATCGTGCAAGAGATAGAGACAGGAACAGGGATCATGGTAGGGATAGAGATAGGGATAAGGAGAAACTGAGGGACAGGGACAGGGGCAGGGAAAGGAGTGATTACAATGGAAGGTCAAGATATGGAGATAGAAGAGATTATGAGGACACCAGGGATGATGATAGACACTATAGAGAGCGTTCTCGGCGCAGCCGCAGTCGCAGCGCCAGCCACAAACAAAGCCGCAGCCGCAGCCGCAGCCGAAGCAGAAGCAGAAGCCTGCAGGCTGGCAACACTCAGGCCAATCACCGCACGAGCCCTCATGAGGAAGGAGGTAAGGGCAAAGGATCAACTTCTAGCAATTTGGCCAGGCTGAAAGATATCTATGGAGATGTAAGTAATCAGAAGGATGATGCGATTGAACGGATTTCTAGGCGGGATAATAGTGGTGAAGAGGTGATTAGGCTTGGGGGTTCTACTTGGAGATAAATGTGAGTTGGGTTCTCGCCCCTTCCTTGCGTTAGGTTTTAAGCAGGCTGTGTACCGTTGAAAGGGAGTTTCTGTTATAGAAGCGCGATCAATGGCGACAGGAGCAGTTGAAGCTGTACTTACTAGATTTTACCTCGCTGACTGGACGTATGTGGCGAAACATATTTAATCAGTTGTACCCTCTGAACTGCACTGTTACTGTACACATTTTTTTCGCGAACTATTCGTCTTGAACATGAGCAATCATCAGAATTTCTGAACGACATTATTGGATAATTTAGTGGCTTGTTTTCCATTAGGCTTTTTCCCTTCTCAATAAGTTGTCTTTAAGTTCCTCGGATATGGCATTTCTTCTCGGTCCTGCCGATCGAGCATCCTCAGATTATGAATTGGTTTGTGTTTTTATTAGCAATCAATTTTGATGGGATTGGAATGGTGGGATATGAAATGCGACTGTAAAGGTTTCCAGCGCTGGAGAAGGCAACTCTAAGCGTGGCGCAGACAGAGACTGTGGAAACATCCTCGGAATAATCTCTTCCTCTCACCCACGCTTGGAATCTTGGAAGCTCGAAGTTTAATGAAATATCTAACCTGAATACAAAATCAATCTAATGGTAGTTAAAAATTAGAATAAAAAACTAAATGAAATTTAATCCTAATTACAATTTCGTTGCTTTCATGTTTGAAAGGCATGTTTACTGTGCAATGAATTCATCAGTAGTTTGTTTTGGTATAAAATGATTAATTTAATTTCATGTAAAAATGCAATCAAATAAATAGTTCTTATAAGCATGAAAAATTACGCTTTTGAGGCATCTTCCACTGTATATTAGCCGAAGTTTCAGAAGTTTTAGGTTCAGCCAGGCAAAGGGCTGGTGTGAGTCTGACCAGAAATTGCGAGGGTGTACTGTAGACGGGCAGTGCACTGAGCAGAGGTGAGCTTTTGTTGGGGTTGATTTGGTTTTCTAGTGGAATTGAATCAACCTCAAATAGTGATGATTTAGAAAAAATCCTACCTAATCCTAAGAATCGAATAAAACCAAAATCATGAATTTAATTTTTTCAATTCTTGTTCTCAGATTTTTCAGTTCCTATCATATAGATATAACAATTAATAATTTTATAATCTAATAAAATTGCATCTATAATTAATTTAAAACATTTTCAACATAGTACACAACTTAATTCACGTTTAAATGTACATTTTCATACATAAATATATAATAATTTTTTTATATATTTATACATATACCTCCAGTTCCGTTCACGTTAAGTTTTGGCACAGTTGATGCTCACCCCTACCAATGAGGGGTTAAGTTTAGTAATACAATATCATAATTTAGTAATACCTGTTTTACCCAATCCAACTAAACCCAGTAGGTAGAGGTGAACATTATTAAGACAAAACTGAAAAGATTAATCACATTCAAATAACTTAGTTCGGTTTCTTTTTTGGTTTGATTGGTTTGGAACAAAACTAAATTTCATGTTTAGTTATCAAATTAGTTATTGGATGATACACTTAAAACCAAATAAATCAAATAGACCGAATAGTAATAAATATTTTACTGTTATTCATAATGGTCATACATATATAAAGTTATTTTCTACTAATTTTGTACTATATGTTGTCTATCGTTCTTTAATTTTGGGTATAAGAGGTAAAATTTTTAATATTTATCTTATATTTTCATTTATTATGTGGCTAGATTTTAGAAAGAGGAACTGAATAAATAAAAATGTAATTCAAATAGTTCAAATCAATGTTGGCATGTAATTTGAACAATTTGAATATATTTTGTAAAAATAAAAAATTGATTGAATTATAATGTTTGAATCGATTTCAAATTGAACCAACTGAATATTCACCATTACCAGTAGGGGTGTTTTGGGTTTGCTCAACCAATACCCACATCCCACCAGTGAGGGCTTAAGTTTCCAAATTTAATAGCTTAAGGATTTATTTGTTCCTAGAGAAATAATCTGAGGGCTACCAGGGGCTTTAGGTCCTCCCTATATAATCAAGGTCTCACATAAACCCTAGCGCTTGGTCTCCTCTGCAGTAGCAGGCCTCTGGATTTCGAGAAAATCTTCGTCTTCGTCTTTCAAGCTCGTCCATTCATCGGCACTCGTTTATCTCTTCGCCAATAGCCTGGCCGCGGCACGCCATTTCTTGTATCCCTATCTGCGCAGGTACTTCCCTACTGTGTCTGCGTTTTCTTCCTCCATCTTTTTCCCGTGCTTCATGTTATTGGGTGGATCGCGTCAGAACAGTACCATGTTTATCTCTTCAAATCGATTTGTAGGGGCTTCGATTTTTCTTTTGTTCTGTGCCTTTTTCTTTTGTTTTTCCGCATGTGTGTTCTGGTTTTGTGGTATAGGTTCCTGTATTCTTGCTGATAGAAGAAAGCCAAAATACGTGTTCGTTTCGCATAATTTGATTGCTATGCCAAATTATGCATGAAGTTACCCGCCTTTTTATATCATTACGGCCTTTCTTGCTAATTGATCTCTCATTGTGAAAGTTGAGTAGTTGTTTTGCGGTAAAAGAAAAAACTGCTGCGATGCAATTGTTTTCATGGTCTGGTTGCTGATGTTTCGGTGCTTTGCCCGTTCAGTTGTGTCAGTGGCAATTAGGTTTCTTCTTACTGACATTCTTTTGTTCTCAGTATTTAAGCTGGCCTAGCCTCTCAGAATGGAGTCTACTGGAGCAACTAATGCAATGGATGTTGAGTTGGTTCCGCCTGAATCAAACCCCACAAGTGGTTCTCTTCCTCCCAAACCACAGTTTGAGCCGTTGAAAGCTCACGAGATATCAGATGGTAAAGTCCAGTTTCGGAAGGTATCTGTCCCGCCTCATAGATACTCACCTTTGAAGAAGTATTGGATGGATATCTACACACCAGTTTATGAGCAGATGAAGATTGATATCCGTATGAATCTCAAGGCTCGAAAGGTTGAATTGAAGACCAGACAAGACACTCCTGAAATAAGCAACCTGCAGAAATGTGCAGATTTTGTCCATGCTTTCATGTTGGGTTTCGATGTTGCGGATGCCATTGCACTTCTAAGACTGGATGAACTATATGTTGAGTCCTTTGAAATCAAGGATGTCAAGACGCTTAGAGGAGAGCACTTGTCTCGTGCTATTGGAAGGCTTTCAGGCAAAGGTGGCAAAACAAAGTTTGCAATTGAAAATGCTACGAAGACGAGGATTGTGATTGCTGATACAAAGATTCACATATTGGGTTCTTTTGCGAACATAAAGATTGCTAGAGATTCTCTTTGTAGTCTCATTTTGGGGTCCCCTGCAGGGAAGGTATACTCAAAACTTAGACAAGTTACTGCAAGATTAGCTGAAAGGTTCTGAGCATTCTTTTACGTTGTCTGAAATTTTGGCTTGCAACGAGTTTTGATGTACTAGATAAGGTTGAATATGATGAGTTGATGTTTGAGAGCATAGTGTAGCATGAATTAATTATGATTCTTCGAGGCTGAATTGTAAGAATTAATTTTGCTGGGCTCCTGATATGAGGTCATTATATTATATCTGTTGTCAATGTTTAATCATTTATTCAGCGTCTTTTCCTTCTGAATTTGTTTCTAGCCATTATATCAAACTTACAAGGCGAAAAAACTAAACAAGGGAGTGTTATTTAGCGAGAGGGGTTATAAGAAGGTCACAATCGCAGGGATAACTACTAGCAAAAATCATGAGCTTTCCTCTAAAAGGGGGTACGACGAGCGTTGATCAGGATTAAACGACAAGGTGTTACACTAGAAAAATAGCAATATCTCAAGTTTTCCTGTACAAAAATAGAGCTTGAATTATGTCATAGGAATTCAAGATTCAGTTTCTTGAACATACAAATCAAACATAACTACTGCCATATTATACACCAAAAGAAGGCATCAAACAGAACATAGCAGAATGAGAAAGGAGAACGAGGCTAAATGCAGTGTCGGAAAACACAGCTACTGTCTTGCTGTACAAGGGAGAGAAAAGCCGAGATAAGTTCATAAAACGTAAAACTCTCAAAGTTTCAGCGTGAGATCTGGTTCAACACTCCCTGTTGCAGCCGATGGTTGGCCCATCCCATGAAAACTGCCCGGCCACAATACCTCTGCCTCATCCTCTATGAAGAATGGGAAACCCAGAGTCCCATGTTGGAAGCCTGCATTGTTTCTCATGTCCGGCAGTCTGGCTGTGGCTGGTGGCATGAAGCTCTGATGTGAGGAAGAGTGTGCCTTGATCCCCAAGGAAAATATTGAGCCTCCATGTGGAGGTAAAGGACCAAGATTGGCACACCTTTCTGAGAAAATCCCAAGCCTCATTGCCTGTTTCGCCAAAGTCCTTTCTCTCTTGTGGGCATTCTGGTGGCCACCAAGTGCCTGTGAACTGATAAATTTTCGCTGACAATAGTTGCAAGAGAAAAGTCTTGGAATTGCTGCACCTGATTCTGGCTCTATATGGCTGTTTGCACTCGTGCTTGCCAAGGAAAGCCCTGTGGGATCTCTTCTTGCTAATTCAGCACCGTCGAAGCACAGAGTGAAGTCCAGAGAAACTGGATGTGAATTTGACTCTCTCTCTGAAGGGATCTTCGGGCAGGAAGAGTTAGTACGGCTAGCTGTCAATGGAACAGGAGATATTTCCTGAATGGAGATAGATATGTTAGAAGCAACTTGGCTAACAACATCAGATTCATTTTCTGAGCCGGCCTCAGCTTCAAGGTCAATCATCTGTTTCATAACGAAATTTGGCTAAACAGCTGTAATGCGCAGTATCCCAGAGAGTTTAAGGCACTTTATTTACCGTTCTGCAGAACCTCAATGAACTTACCTGCATATTGGCGCATGAAGCATGATTATGATTAGGTTACTGAAGTGACTATCCCAGAGAAACGATATGCTTCTATATGTCTTTGGACTGAAAGACGGCCATACTGAGGCTTATTCATGTAAATTATACTCCGTTAATACTACAACATAGATGTAAGTGAAACAGCCAGGTGGGTAAAAAACCAAAGTTGGAGCAAACTAGATCATTCATCAGTCAGGGAACGAAGACGAAAACCTCGAAAGATACACAAGAAGAGAATCAAACCATTAGTCTCAATTCCAGCTAAAGAGGAGGAGATGAGGTAGCCCTGCCTTTGACTGTGGATGACCAAACTGAGACTGCTTTGAATGCCCACATAACTAGAGGACGCAGCACTTGGGTTTCTTTATATATTCAGAAGGCACATATGGGGAGAGAATATATAAGATAATGAAAAGGAGAAGAGAAGGTGGGTGTGTATGATGTTGGAATTTGTTTAATGTGGGGAAAGCAAAGCTACTGAAGCAGAGTGGTCAGAGAAAAAGGTAAACAGTATATAAGAAACAAAAAGGATGGATGATGGATCAGTTCACCATCAAATTCAAAGTGTTGTTGAGTTGAGCTCCCTAAAGACTGAAGGCCAGTCTACACTGGCTTTTGTTTATTCATTCCCGGGTCTTCAGTCCGCCTTTGGCCGCATTCACTTTTGGGATAAGCACGCACGAACCATTACCAGAACAAGGAAGATACATGTAACATGGAAGATACATGTAACATCTTTCAGTTCCACATATTTGGATTGCGTTCGAAAGTTATTGCGAATTAGCCAACTCATTACCTAGAATATAGTTGTTTCATTTCATCGATTCGGGGTAAAAGGGCAAAAAAAAAAAAAAAAAGAAGAGGAAATCGTAAATGTTGTTACCGAATTGAAGAGGTGTTTGTTACTGTTAGTCCAAGGCCAGGAAGATTCTCTCCCGGCACTTAGAAGCTTCGGAGTTTTGATTGGGCAGATGAGACGAGATCCCCAGCTGATAACCATGCAATGCAAAATCTAATATTAGTATGTGTCTCTGCAGTTGCGTCGGTATTTTATGTTGCATTATTACTGCTTTTTCTGCCCTTTTCGATAATTTATTGATTTCTTTAGGAAACAAAGCGGTAGGCGCCTTCCAAGTTTCACCAATCGATGCTTTTGCTTTTTGTTTTTGGTCGTATGAATTGTCATTTCAGCCTTTCTGGTCAGGGTAGAGAGCATAACCTTTTTAGATTTCCTTGTCTCATATTCATTTAATATTATGGATTTTCCTTTTTGGTAATTAGAATGAAAGTAAGAGATTATAAGAGAAATATAGCTGTAAGGTCCAGTATAAGAGAAAACACGTTGATGTGGGATTATAACTAATGAATAGCGATCAAACTTTCCCATTGCACTGAGCTTACTATACTTATCAGAGCTGGGTTTGATGTATGTTCATAGCAAAAAATCTTCAAAGCCTAAGAGCAATCCGATAGAATAGTTACATACTAAAGAGAGAAATCAAATACTATTTGAATTGCCCCCATAACGGCATCTAATTTTGCTTCTAACGCTAAAGAGTCCATCCATAACCAAGTGACATTTGTCAAGGACCAAATATTTTCTGGATTCCCCAAAAGTAACGTTGCTTGTCGGGGGACCTGCGAAAAAAATCATTTTAGCTGACAGAAAATCTCTAGATGAAGAGGTATCTTGAACATATTATTATTATTATTATTATTATTATTATTATTACTACTGATGCTGCTGCTATTACTACCACCATCACTACTGCCATCATTACTACTATTACTACTACTTTACAAGTGCAAGTTTGAGGAATATATTAAGACTATTAGATTTAGAAGGATTTTATAACTTTAGTTTACATTCTAGAAAGAGCCCGATAACTAAACATAGTTCATAATTTTTTCTAAGTAAAACATATATTTCATATTTGTTGGTTTGTTTATCGCATATGATATGTATGTGTTAGTCTATTTGAAGGGTTAACATTGTAATACTAAGCTCTAATTACTTATATGACTCCTGTATTATAGTAACTCAGTCATTTGCTCCTTCGAATTTTTTTAGGGTATGAATCAAGCCTTGAACTTTGATGTCCGAGACACTTTGTCCACCAAACTTAGTAACTTGGACATTTTTCGTTAATTATGTAATGAAATTGCATCTGATAGCACAATTTAAAAATTCAGGCCTTTAATCGTACAAACTAATAACTTTGAAATTTAAATTACAATTAAACATAGTCATTTAAATTTTTTATTTCAATCATTTGCACCCAAAGCCTGAAAATTATTCTAATTTTCATCAAAACCCATCTAAAATCTATGTGAAGATCTAGAAGAGTTGGAGAGTGATGAAGGTGACAACAGAGTCCTTCTTCACGATGGGTAATGGACAAAGTCCTTCACGCCCCTCTGATTAGGGATGTCAACGAGGTTTGGGTTGGGTATAACTAATCTCAAATCCTCCCCTCAAGTAATCAGGTTCGGGCAGTACCCACTTATCCATTTGAAGGTATATGTTTGACTTTTTAAGGCATTTTTTAATAATATATTTACATATATTTTTCAAAAGAATGTGTATATTCATAATTAATTAATACTTAAAAAATTATAAACTAAAGTAATATACGATAATTTATTTTAAATTATAATTTTATTTTTGAAATAAAAATGTATTTTGAATGTAAATATATTAATTTAATAGGGGTGCGGGTAGGGTTGGGTAGAATAAGTTAAACCCATACTTTCTCCATGACTTTGAGGGTAGGGTCGGGTTTAGGTTTGAGCAGTTGGGTTTGGGGAGGGTAGAGTTGAGTGGGGTATTTTTTTACATCCCTACCTCTGACTCGTTTCTGACTGAATTAAGCTTTCCAAACCCATTAAAATAAGAGGAAGATGAAGGGATGCCAACTTTACTACTCTCAACATCTTCCAGCTGCGGTTGAATCTAGTAGGTCACGTCTTCTCAATTTGCCATTTTTTATGATCTTGTCAATAGCGGCCTTTAATGAGGTAGAGTGGACTGACGATGAAGGGACAAGACCATGCCTTGTCAGGTAAAGAAACCTAGATGCTTGGCTATTTGTCATCGAGGAGCGTGAGTTGCTTGCAGGCTGCAGGCTGAGGGATTGGTTCTTGGTGGCAGCCGGGACAATAACCACAACAACCATCATCACAAATCTACTTAGGCCAGGAGAATGGTTCTCGGTAGTTGTGATTTTACTATACTACATGGGTCATTTGGGTAATTGGGCCTAATACTAATTATTTTACCTAAATTATGCTTTTTATTAGTGCTAACAGGAAATAATATTTTTTTTTTTTCATTGATTCGTTTAATGATGTGATAAAGAAAAAAAAACTTGTGAAATATTAATTTGTCTTAATATCAAGTT
Organism: Aquilaria sinensis; assembly: GCA_005392925.1. Taxonomy (NCBI): domain Eukaryota; kingdom Viridiplantae; phylum Streptophyta; class Magnoliopsida; order Malvales; family Thymelaeaceae; genus Aquilaria; species Aquilaria sinensis. Next base: position 45,164 of record SMDT01000866.1, on the reverse strand, counting down.
TGTATCCAGAATATTTTGAATGATTGAAATTTTCAGAATAATTGAAATAAGAAAACGCTATATTAACAATACTCCCTCCGTCCCGAAAGTCTTGCTCCATCTAGAATTGCACAAAGTTTTAGGCAAAAGGTTTTTTTGCTCTCATATTCCAAATTTGCCCTTTAATTTGCCTCGTCTTTCCTCCTAGCTCGGCTTCTATTTTCTGTTGATCAAATCGCCCTTTAGTCATCGTCTACTCATCACCTTAGCCCTTCCCCTTGACCTTCTCACAGACCCAACCAAGTCGCTCTCGCCTCTACCCCGGCTAACCAATTCACCTCGAATCCTTTTCCCTATTGTCCTCCTTGCCTAATTCCCTTTGTCTTTTGTCCTTTATTTTGTCCTTCATTGACCTTATCATCCGTCAACCATATCGGAATCGCCTAGGACTCTGTTGATCTTTTCCTTCATTAATCGATTAGGCCTCCATCGATTGCGGTGGAATCGAGACTGTTGATTGCACCAGCCCTCGCCTTATCCTCCATCTACCGCCTTGACCTTTGTTAATCGCACCAGGATCAAGACCTTTAATTGCCTAGGCCTCCATTAATTGTGGTCATTTGATTCGCCTTAATCGTTGGTTGTTGTCGATCGTTTATTGATTGTTGCTCGATTGGTCAATTGTTCATTCTTCTCTCGATCACCACATGGTCGCCACTTGGACGATGCTTAATTGCTTCTTAGATGCCATTCAATCACCTCTTGGTTGCTGCTTAGTTGCCGCTTAGTCGCGATTTGATCACTGCACAGTTATCACTCGAACGTCTATTGGTTGCCACTCAGATAGACAAAGATCAGAAATTAGGGGGGGAGAGAGAGAAAGAGAGAGAGAGAGAGAGAAGTTAAATCAAGGGTATAATAGTAAATGAGGTGTAAAAAGTTACTTAAAAAGGAAATGGTGTAAAAGTTTTGATACTACCTAAAAAAGAAAATATAGCAAAACTTTTGGGATGAAGGGAGGATTAAATTTACAAAAAACATAGCATCATTTGTCTTTGTTTTATCCTTCACGACGATTAGAAAAACAAATTATTTTTGAAAAGTCACTAATAGTAGGAACGTTTACCAAAACTAATCAACCCTTGAAACTAGCCACTCCAAACCTAACCTAACATAATGGTATACATTTTTTTTTACCATTTCAGTTACAATGTCATCTTATAATTAATGGATAAAATTTAGTTGCAGTCCTCTTACAATGTCAGCCAACCTAAAGTAGTCTTTTATCTCTGAAAGTGTTTATTAAAGTCCCATATCTCCCTTAACATGTCCTATTTTGGTCTATTCCATTAGTTGAGTCGTTATTTTGGATGAAATTTGCTTATGTGGCATCTATAATATGGCCTCCTATTTCATGATAACAAGTGACTAGATTGGAAGAACAATTAATCTGGGCTAAAATTGACAAAAATACAATCTTAGTGACTTAAATAGTAAATTATCCCAAACTCATTCTTCTTCCCAAAACAGCCGCTATCTCCACTCCCCATCACTGTCATTTTAGATTAGGTCCTTATTGGGTGACGAGGTGACTAACTGACAGATGCATTTCATACGTTCATCACTGTAGGCCCCACGTGGGACCCACAATGACGGACGCATGAGGTGCATCTATCAGTCCATTAGACCGTCACTCTGGCATTTTCCTTTTAGATTCCTCTGATTGCGACCTCTTTCTCACTCTCATCCTCTTCTTCATTCTCTTACTGTTGTTTTGCTCCAATTTATCAAATTTTTCTAATTCACGTAACTTTTTTTTGGAAACACTTGAAATATCTCCATAGATTTGCAACTTCATGATTATCAACAACAAGCTCAAAGATTTTGGGAAAACAACATAGATGAAAAGAAATATAAATTGACTGATCCTACGAAGGTTAGTTTTATGGGTAGACTGATTGCACTTAGCATTCCAAGAATGAGACAAATATGTCAAAAATCAAAACATAGCTTTAAAGTCTCTCACTTGCTGTTTGACGGTGTTGACCTATTGAACATAATCATCGAAGTCATCACTTTTTTTCTTAAATTGCTCTATGAAAACAATCAATCCATAACCCAGAATTGGTAATTCAGATGATTTTCAGATGCGACATAGTGTAGGCGTTGTTAAAATTCACTAGCGACGTGTTGGATTTCCAAAAGGTACTAAAACTAATGGAGCAGATGGTGAAGGTCAATGGCGACTCAAATGAAAAGAAAAGGATTAATGAGGAGCAGAAATTTGAAGAGAATGATCTCGATCTTTCCTTGATGAATGGTAGCGAAAGAGCAAGGAAGAGAATGAAAGGGCATTGAAATTAGAGAAATCTGAAACTATGATGATAGGGAGCACAAACGGCAATTGTTTTGGGAAGAAGAATGAGTTTGGGCTAATTTACTATTTAAGTTTCTAAGATTGTATTTTTGTCAATTTTAGCCCCAAATTAATTATTTTTCCAGTTTAGTCACTTCTTATTATGAAAAAGAAGACCACATGACAATGTAGATGCCATATAGGCAAATTCTATCCAAAATAATAACTCAACTAACGGAATGAACCAAAATAGTACAAACTAAGTGAGGCAAGGGACTTTAAGAGACACTTTTGATAATAAGGGCCACTTTAGGATGACTGACATGGTAAGGGGACTACGAATGGATTTTACCCCATAAATAATACAACTATATACTACGTAGTTAAAATTAGGGGTGTCAACGGATATCCTACTATATTCTACCTGATGGATAGGATTTTTTTTACAATTAAATAATTTGGAGCGGATATGGATTTTTTTTTTTTTTATACTCAGTGGATATAGGTAGGATATGGGTTTAGCCATTTAGGCATATCCGCCTCATATCCTACTTGCATATAATAGTTTATAAAACAATTTAATTGACTTAACTATTTGTAATTACAACTAAATATCATTGTAACACCAAGACAAGATGGCCATGGCAAGGCTTCGATGAAGGTTCCTAATTTTTTTTTTCATAAAGTTGTACACTTATACTAATGCTGAGTATGTACTCATTTCATTAATTTGATTTAGAGAAATTCTTTATGATCGATTTATGAATAAGTCGATTTCTGTTTTTATTATTAATATTTTTTTTTTGCAAGATTAATTTTAATATTTTTTTATGGTACTTTATTATAACATTGTTGTTTTTTATTATGAAAGTATGCAATAGGTAGATGAGTTTTATCTAATCTTACCTACCTTAAAATGGATAGGATATGAATATTAAAATTTTAAAACCAATGGATAGTGAATAGGATACAGATTGAGTATTAAACAAGATGGATATGATGCGAGTTTAGTACTATCCTACCCACATTCTATCTATTATCATCCCTAATTAAAATATATAATAAAAGAAAACCAAATCATACCAAACCCAGCCCAAATATTGTCAAACCTTCATCTCGACTCTCTATAACCCAACCCAATTACCCTCTTTTTCTTTATAATTCCCAACTCAACAATTTGACTAAGATTATTGGTTTGAATTTCTCTTGTGTGTGATAGATTTGTGATGATAAATTTGACTAAAATTGTTGTTTGGGTTTATTAAGATGAAATTTAGTCCTTATTTTTCCAAGCATTGTGTGTGTTAGTTTATATGAATTTGATGGATCATTTGTGTTACCTATACTTTCAATTTTGAAGCACAGTATCATGCCAAGTCACTCTGATTTGTTGTGTGAAAAACAGACACCAAACTTCAACTTAACGGTACAGTAATTCTTTCAGGTTAATACACAAAATAGTACAATTACAGTTTTCAAACCTTAAAAACCAGTAGTTAATACAGTAGTTGCCTTGCCCGATCGATACTGCGGGAATAGTGAGCTGAAACAGAGAAACGACAAACTAGGCGGTGGTTTTGCAAAGGCCAAACTATACATTTGGCCCCCGAACTTACCCAACCCGCGCGAGTTGGTTCACAACTCATTACTCAATAAATATAAGTCCTTGAACTTTCAAAAACTATGTGAGTTAGTCCATTAGCTCAGACATGTTGATGGGAAAATTGCAAAAACCCTATTAATCTCTTTTTATTCTGGCACATGAAGTACTTTTAGTTTAAAATTATTCAAATAAACTATCTCCTTTACTTAAGTATGAAAGTTCGGGTTATAGGATCGGGTTTGGGTTTAAACATATTGTAAAAATCGAGTTTAAGCCCGATTTTTACAACATGTCCCTAACCCTATACCGACCCTATTCTAGTCATAACCCAAACCAACCTTAAAATCCCACTATTTTATTTTGTGATGATCTGTTTGATTTCCATCGATACTTGTTTTTTTTTGCAAATGTCCCTAGAATCATAAGAATAAATTATTGCAATAATAGTGTTGTAGAAATGAACTAGAATGGGGCTCATAGTTCGCTGTAGGTTAATCAAATATGAATGGGTCAATCAAATATACATATTTGTTATAGTATTAATATTATAAATAAAAGAAATAGTAAATAAAAATTATGAGTGATTTCTAAAAATTAATTAATGATTAATTCAAGACATTAAAGATATTTAAAAAGCCTTATAAATCCTCGCTGTCATAATTTTATTGCAATCGAATAAACAAGTGTGACATCCATACTTCATCGTCTAATCAAGTAATGTGCAAAAATTTGTACTAAGATTTTTGTATTACAAATATTTGAAGTCACACTTGTGAACTGAACGTTTATTAAGAATGGAACACTAAATTACAAGGGAGTCAGGTGCTTTTAAACCTTGAAAAGACAATCCATGAACATGGTTGGATTTTGTGTTGCAATTAAATCAAGATGCCAAGTGAATGAAGCTACTAATGTATTGGATTAGAATGAAAAATAATAAACTAGACGGAGCTAGTATTGAACAACAGAAAAAAAAATATAAAGGCCAAGCAATGCAATTTGTATACTTGCTCTGAAAACTCAACTTTACATGCTTATCCTCATTAATACGAAATTCCTTTTTAACTCCAAATTCCATTTAAATGATGGAGGAGATAGTTTATTTGGATGATTTTTAAGTAAGAGTGCCTTTTGTACAAATTAAAAGAAACAATATGGGATACTATAATTTTTCCATTAACATTTCTGAGGTAATGGACTAACTCACATAATTTTTCAAAGTTTGGGGACTAACATTTACTGAGTACTAAGTTGTGAACCAACTCGTGTGAGTTGGTTAAGTTCAGGGGCTAAATGCAAAGTTTGGCCTTTTGCAAATGGACCCTACTCTGGGCCGGGGCCTGTTTATTTTAAATAGGCAGTTTGAGCGCGCCCATATTGTTTTTTGAACTGGGCCACTGCCATGTCGGGCTCTAAATAGCAAAACGGTACTTGCCAGTTGCCACCTATTAGTCCATTAACAACAACAATTTAATCATTGAAATTTAACATATTTCTACATTTCAAAACCCTAAAATAGAATTGCCTATTCTTCAAAAATAAAATAATCCTACTATTGTATAAAAATATTAAAATCCGGCATGGCCGCATGGCTTATAATTATGCAAATATCAGAAAAAAGAAAAGAAAAGCTACTACTCCTAGTATAAAATCTATAATTTATTTAAAATTTTGATAAAATAATTTATTACCAGTAATATTTGGTAGATATATATAGACAGATACTTTCTTCTAGATCGTTATGTGAGTCAGCTGGTGCGTTAGGTGAAGAGTGAGCCACTGGGTCAGCAGGCGCGGCGCCACTGACTTTTCTTTTCCTGCTCTCTTCACACTTCTTCTCCGTCTCTGCCTCCGCTCCATTTCGATCAAACTCCTCCCTCTGAACAACAGAAACAGAGCAGCTATGGCTTTTCAGAAGATCAAGGTCGCTAATCCCATCGTTGAGATGGATGGTTAGATCTCTCTCGCTCTCGCCTGCTCCTTTCTTGACACGAGATTGATGTGATCTTTATTTGTTGCGTTCGAACATCATCTTCATCTTCTTTTGAGTCAGCGGCTATTGTATCGCTTGAACGCTAGCTTTGTTCTTTGATTGCGACAATATTTTATCGTTATTATTTGTATTGTGGTTGCTTTAACTTTAAGTGATTCATCTCTTTTGTTCAAGATAATGTGCGCATTTATTTAATTGGGGAAAAGGAACACAGATCTTACTTTTTGTTGCCTTGATTCTAGTTGACCGTCTGTTTCAACTGGAACATACTTTTTAGCGTCTTATTTTTTAATGGATGTTTGGCTTTGGCTTGATTCATGGACTGAAGCAGTCCCACAGAGCACTTGGTAGTTCCTTGCGCATAAGCTGCTGATGCAGTATTAGCTATCTGATGATTGTACCGCTGTTTCCATTTCGCTTCCTGGACTGTGTTTTGACATCTTTATACGATGGTTTAAATGCCTGGTTGTTACTACGTCTTGTATCGGATTTGTAACTTACAAAATTTTCCTTCTTTTAATCAAACTTTTGTGTTTAAAAAGTGCACGCTTAACTCACTGCTGCAATACAAAAATAGCAGCAAGTCACTGGAAAAGAAAAAATGCTGAAAGATAGGTAGATATAAGAAAGAGGAATTGATAGATTTCTCTAGCTTGATGTGTAAGACCTGGACAGGTTTCAGTAACGTGACCATAATTTGATCCCATAGTTTGGTATCCTATTCGAAGATAGTGAAATTTGTTCATCATTTTGCGTCTATGAGATCTGCATCTGTGAGATGTGCTGCCAAAATATGCGGCTAGAAAATAAGTACTTTTTGTTTTTAGTAATAACTATTATCAAAAGGAGCCACCTCTCCTCCTCTATATCAGGTTTAATCAGAAATTTGAATGTATTGTGCCCTTGCCCGTGTGCTTCTTACCGCATCCAATCATGTTCTGTCAACATCTTCAAGCATTTGTGGTTAATTGTTCATTTCTATCTATCTCATCACATGTTTTGCTTGATGTGGAACAGGAGATGAGATGACCCGTGTCATCTGGAAATCCATTAAGGATAAGGTACCTGTTCCTTTCTAATTTCCTTATTTTCTTGTATGTGCTGTGGTGAGTTATGGCTTTGTGGATTCAAACCTTTTTGTTGCATATTTGATCTGAGACATTACATCTCTATTGCAGCTTATTCTTCCGTTTCTGGCGTTGGACATAAAGTACTTTGACCTCGGACTTCCCTACCGTGATGCCACTGATGACAAAGTTACAATTGAGAGTGCAGAAGCTACTCTTAAGTATGTTATCTGGGTTTTCTTTGGAATTTCTCTGTATGTAGTTGTGACATTAGCAGAATTTTGCTAGAGGATCTAGTTTAATTGAAGTTATTTTATGCCAATGATTTTTTCATTCTACGGTTACATTATAATTGTCGTGGCTTTTGTGTGTTAACTTACATTATAATTGTGTATCTTTCTGAAATAACTAATTGTCACAGACCATCACTCTCGGTAAAATCAGCGTGCAAGAGCCGTTAAACCTATAATATATACGTTGCTTGTGCCATATGTTTGAATAACTTTACTGTAGCACCGGAAATCACTCCTTTGCCTTTTATTAGGCCCACATTGTTTGAAATTAATAATTTGTATACAGTTGGCCTTCATTTTGTTTTGATTTCTGTGTGTTTATTCTAAGCATCTTTTCCTTCTGAAGTCTTTTATTTGGCTCTAAATTTTAGGTGCAATGTTGCAATCAAGTGTGCTACAATTACTCCAGGTACATGGTACAAAATAGAGGCTGAAACCAACTAACTGAATATGGGTTTTATCAGAAGATATTATCCCGTTTTCTTTCTGAAGTGATTAACATCCAAACTTTCACTGCTTTTTATGTATTATATTCATTTATGCTTGGCTTCCACTAAGCTGTATTATGTGGTTCTGGTGACTGACAGATGAAGCTCGTGTGAAGGAGTTTAAGCTGAAACAGATGTGGAAGAGTCCGAATGGGACAATCAGGAATATTTTGAATGGTTAGCAATTATGGGACTGTATCCTTGTTAGTACTATTTTCTTTACTCATGTTATTTTTTGGGGGATAATATCGTTTGCATTGTCTTCAGGCACTGTGTTTAGGGAACCCATTATTTGCAAGAATGTCCCACGACTAGTTCCTGGTAATTAATTTTTCTGTTGTTGCAGTTCTGTTTATTTTAAGCTACGAAAAAAGAATTTAATTATCTTTGTTTATCATCAGGATGGACAAAGCCAATATGCATTGGAAGGCATGCCTTTGGAGATCAATACCGAGCAACAGATACAGTAATTAAAGGAGCTGGGAAACTCAAGCTTGTTTTTGGTAATCTATTCTGTGTATAATCTAAGATTTCATTATTTGTTGTCTGATGCTTGTCTATTTTGTTTATTACCTTTTGTGTGATGACTTGCATTCAAAATTACTATTTCCAGTGCCAGAAGGAAAAGATGAAAAGACAGAGTTGGAGGTCTTCAACTTTACTGGGGAAGGGGGAGTTGCTTTGTCCATGTATAATACAGATGAGGTCAGCATATCAATGCCATTTATGATTTATATTTGGCCAGATTTACTAGATATAAGAGTGATAATGTTATCCACTGGTCTGTGCAGTCCATTCATGCTTTTGCTGAAGCTTCAATGAACACAGCATATCAGAAGAAGTGGCCACTTTATCTCAGCACAAAGAATACTATTCTCAAGAAATATGATGGAAGGTGTGCAGTTTACCCAGCATTTCGATTAAATGATCTCAAATTTTGACTTGCTTATTGTTGATTTCATGTCTTTTTATGTGTTTTCTTTCCTTCTTGTTGTTGATGATATTCTTAATTGTACTGTAGATTCAAGGACATATTTCAAGAGGTTTATGAGGCAAACTGGAAGGCAAAATTTGAGGCTGCTGGGATATGGTAAGTAGCTGGAATAATCTTTCTTTTTGATGTTGATTTTATGTTACAATATTGTGTAACATATTAAAATATGGGAATGTAATATTGGTACGCCATCCAATTGAAGGTATGAACATCGGCTGATTGATGATATGGTGGCCTATGCTCTGAAGAGTGATGGTGGATATGTCTGGGCTTGCAAGAACTATGATGGTGATGTTCAGAGTGATTTCTTAGCCCAAGGTTTGTGAATCAATTTGACACTGGCATAAATGATTGCTTCAAGTAGAATTATCTTTTCCCTCTCTTAAATCAAAGCGTTTTATGATAACAGAGGAAATGCTCCTAGTTTTGCTCTGTATTTAGTGTGATGGTACTGTGAAAGATTGATTCTCAGTTGAATTTTGTAGGATTCGGATCTCTTGGATTGATGACATCTGTATTGGTATTTATCCTTTGAGCATACCTTCCATTTTTCATCTCTGTATTGTAAGCATGAACAGATAACACCTTCTGAATTAACTTGTTGATGGGACAATCTTCAGGTGTGTCCAGATGGGAAAACAATAGAAGCAGAAGCAGCCCATGGTACAGTTACTCGCCATTTTAGAGTTCACCAAAAAGGTGGTGAAACTAGCACAAATAGCATAGCATCCATTTTTGCATGGTCACGGGGACTTGCACACAGGTTGGTTGTTATAGCTTTATGTCATTGTGTGCGACCTAGTTTTAGTTTGTCCAAGTTGCTTAAATGAAATTATGCCTGTACGACTGACAGGGCTAAGTTGGATGACAATGCTAAGCTCTTGGATTTCACTGAAAAGCTAGAAGCTGCTTGTATTGGAGCCGTGGAATCTGGGAAGATGACCAAAGATCTTGCTCTTATTATTCATGGATCTAAGTATATATCTAATTTAACATGGGACTTTCTATTGGTTGGAAGCCTTAGCTTTTGGTCAGAAAGCACTAATAAGTTTTTATGTAAATTAGGGTTACAAGGGACCAGTACCTCAATACTGAAGAGTTCATTGATGCTGTGGCGCAAGAGCTGAGATCAAAACTTTCAGTCGAGGCATAATAGTGCTTGTGACAACCAGAATAGATCTTGGTAGCGTATCCTATTCTTTATTTGATATTTACTTGAGCATAATTATAAATTAGGGCATGTAGCAATTGATTTATCCATGGCTTGTTCTCTGCCTCTACTCTCTATGAATGGTTGACTCACCCACACAAACATACAATGACTATTGTGCATATGGGGAGGCTATGGGGGAAGGGGAATGTAAAACCTGGGTATTGGAACAACAATTAAGAGCATTTCCAATAGCTTCCCCAAAATTTCTATAAGATGGGAAAACAAAAAGTAAAATCTCTATAATTTTTTGCTTCAATTCCAATAACTTCCTTATTTTGTAGAATTTTGTATTTATTACATAACAATTAAATATTATGGATTTAAAACAAATTCAAATTAATGACTAGTTTAATTATTGTATAATTAAATATTATTAAAAATGTAAAAAAATTACTCCTTCCGTTTTACAAAGAATGACTCTTTTACCTTTTTTACTAAAATTTGACTTAAATATATTTATATTAATTTATATTATAAAAAAATTTAAAAATTATATTTATAAAATAGAGTCTTTAGGTTCAATTTTCATAAAAAAAAATTTATAATTCTATAAGAAATTTTGAAAGAAAAAAAATATGAAATAATTGTTGTATAATTAAATATTGTGCAAAACGTAAAAATTTACTACCTCCGTTTCACAAAAAATGACTATTTAAATTTTTTTTAACTAAAGTCTAACTTAAAAATATTCATATTAATTTGTACTATAATTTTTTTTAAAAAAATTAAATTTAGAAAATAGAGTCTTTAAAGTACCATTTTTATATAAAAAGTTTATATTTCTATAAAAAATTTTGAAAGAAATAAAATTATAAATTAATTATTGTGAATAATAAATGGGACAACTTTTACAGAAAGAGATAATGTTATTTGTCATTCCTAAAATTTTTTTGGAGTTTCTGCAGAAATAAGGAATGAGATCTTCTCTTTCATCTTATTCCTTATTTTAGAGAATAAGATGGGAAAACTGTTAGAGTGAAAAATGGCTTCATATTTCCTAAAATGGAGAAAAAATGTAAATTGTGGAAAACTGTTGGAGATGTTCTAAGCAATAATATGCCATGTTAACTGTATTCAACTCTTGATGCCTTCAATTTGCTTTTGGTATGTTGTAATGGTTTTGCTTTTCCCTTGGTAACTTGGAAGACGTTTTGGTTAATGGAATTGGTAATGGGTCATGCAGGCCTTGTTGGGCAGGTTGATGGGGCATTTGGGTCAAGCAATAAAATAAAGCAAAACTTTTCGAACCTACGAGGGTGACGCTGATATATGGTTACCTCACTTGTCGTTATTGAACGCTTCTGGCTCACTTGATTCCTTGCCAATTTCAACTCCAGTGTTTTTCTTGCCCCAGCTAATTGGTTTACATAATTTCTCTGTGTTGTTGTATGCCTTTCGGCTTATTTTGACATTTTGGTTTGGAGGTGTTCGAATTTCAGGACTGAAAAGTCGTGGGTCTTGAATGGCCCCATATTCATGAATTATTCTTCCAAAACTTTTACTGGATTTCCTTCTTAGACACTAAATTCGAAGAAATTAAAAAAATAAATAAAGAAGAGTGAAACAATTGGGGAGAAATACTTGATACGAAATTGTAGGCCTCATTTAAAAAAAATGCTTGACGGAATCCGATATGGTTTAATTTCTTTGTACTAAAAACGTGCTAACATTACTTGCAATAAAAACGTGCTAATATTACTTGCAATTGCGCATTTGATGTATATAACAAAATACTTGACGAAATTCCATTTGTAACGTTTGATTTCTTTGTCATCGAAGTCTGATAAATTTAGCCGTTATAACATTAATTTCAATTGTGCATTTATTTTTGGTGCACAAATATATGTAATACTTATTATTGCTTTTAACTTAAATTAACTTAATTTAAAATAATTTTTTTATTTTTAATTTTTTTATTTGAAATTAATTTCATTTGAAAGCCAATATTATTTAGGTATGATAATCCATTAATTGTAATTTTTTTATGTTATTACATTTTTATTAATTTTTTTAATGCATTAAAAAGGAAAATTTAATAACATTATCAAAATTTTATTTTAAATGCATGAAAAATAAAAATTAATAAGAATTTAATAGCATTATAGAAATTTTATTTTGAATGGTTTATTACATTAACATAATATTGGATTTCAAATGAAATTGGTTTTGGTAAAAGAAAATATAAAAATGAAAAATAAGTCAGTTTTAATTAAGTTGACTTAAGTTAAAATGAATTGACTCATACAATTTGAAGTCAATTTAATGGCATGCAACTCTCTCTTCCGTGTGGAGGACGGAGGGAGTGAAAATTGAAAAATATAAAATCTTTAGTTTTGCCTAATCTATACTTTTTTTATATTTATCTCACCTATTTTTTACATTGTTTGACAGCAACATTTGAAATCTTATTGAAACTATATGATATTTGTCTTCCAATAATTTCAACCTCTTTAATATTTTTTTATGGTCAATAGACATTTTAAATTACAAATTTACTTTTTGAAAATGTAAGATGGTATTTTTTTAATAACAGACAACTTAAAATCGCTAGAATGTAGTTATTAAACAATTTAAATTAGTGTTCTAGAAGTTGTTGCTAAATAGTGTAAAAGAAATAGAAGCAAAATATTAGATTTTGAAAATAAAAATGCAAAGTATATATTAGGGAAAAGGCATGGGATTTTATTTTTTTAATAAAAAATAATGCACATTGCACTCTTGCAGGCTTGCAGCACGTTTTATCTTTTCAAAAGAATGTGCATATATAAGATGTGAATTTTTGGAAATATTATTTATATTATTTGTATGTTTGAAAGCAAATTATTTAAAATTTTCACTAAGTTTTGCGCTATAGAGGAAATCCGCCACTATATGTAGTATTTTACATTGGAATCCACCACTAATATTTTAATAGCGGAGAAAATATCTGTTATTTAGTGGATGTTATGCATAGAGCTTTTTGAGAAACTAGTTTAAATACCTGCATTGTCATGAGATTCAAAAAGTCAGAAACATTAAAAAAATGGTTATAGTAATTGTTTTATTTTTAAAAAACTGTAAATAATAACATGAATAATAAAAATGTTATATTTTGAGTTCAATTTTTTTAAAGTGTAAAAAAACTTAAAAAAGTACATGTACTAAGATTGTGAAACAATATTCTTATCCTGTCAATCCGTCCAAATAGTATAGATTATTATGATTGCACTATAATTTTTCTCTTAATTGCACTATAATTAGGGAAAATTTTCTTCATTTTAGTTGTAATTTGAATCTCATCATTTTTTGATTCGTTTCAACCAAAATGGTTTCAAAAAAAGGCCTTTATATTGACTTTCTTTTTAAAAATTTGTTGACCAGCTATATATATATATATATATATATATATCAAAACAAATAAGAACTAATTTGAATACCCGGCATTGCCACGGAAATCACAAAAAATAAAACATAAGTAAAGTCAAGTATAGGCAAATTTATATACTATGTGCAATAAAAATACTTTTAGCAACCTATAATATGCACTAATCGTCCACCTCAAATAGGTAAAGGGATCTAATGTGATAAAATAGGATTGTTAAAACCATCTACAAAAATTTGTCTATAGACTACCAAAAATAATTTTTATTCATTAATGCTTTGCAACTATCAATAATACCCTAGTCGTAAAACATAGTGAAAGTATCTTTTTGTTTCCTTTACAAGACATTGGTTCGTAAAACATGGTAGTTTTGCAATAATTGTATTGATTTTTCTTTCTGTTTTGTTTACAATGAATATGATTTACAAAAATATGTTGATACGAAATCAACTAACGATTATGGAAATCTCTTGTAATTTATTAATATGGTAAATTTTTTAAATAATTGTATTGTTTCTTCTTCCCATTTAATTTTTAACAGCTATTCTTCATAAGAAATCTGTTAGTTTATTTATAATTAATATTAATTACTTTTCTTACGATTTTATTTGATAGAGATCGAAATCAACAGCGGCGATCGGCGATGAGAGCGACGGCGGCGACGGCGGCGGCAATGAGAGGAGGTAGAGAGAGAAACAGAGCGGCCACTTGAGAGAGAGAGAGAGAGATAAACGGTTTGAGGAAAAAAAAAAGTAGGGTAAGGGGTAAAAATGTAAAATCAATACTATGTCTAATTAGACATATGTTCATGATATCCATTGTATTTGGGTTAGCTAAGTCAATATTCTGGCTTCATTGCATTTCTTTTGTTGTCCGTTTGAAAGTGCCTTTATATGCATGGAGAGTATTCTTCCTACCTATTATTGTCCTTAAAAATTTTAATATCATTAGAATACTTTCCTTTTAAGAATATATTAATATAATAGGATTTCATTATTATTTTATTTAATGAGTGATTACTATTAGAAGACACAAGGCCTCCGCCTAATAATTAATAATTTAAAACCCTGAATTTTTTTCCTCTTATTTTATTTGATAATCTTATTTTTTGTTTTGGGAAAATGGATTGAATTATTATTTAAAAAACTTTTTTACTTTTTACGTGGCCGAATATTTGGAACCCCAAGACTTATTTATTGTAGTACCTTTGATGGTATAGGTGCCTTACTGTATAGTATTTGAATATGGTATATTTGTGTGATAATCCGGTTATAAATAATCGAATTGATTTATCTTACCATTTTATTTGTAATAAACATGGCTTACAGTTCAAAGTAGGTACGAAATTAAGTATATAGTAAACTTTATGTAGTATTTTAATGTGGTAAATATTCCTAGTAATTGGGTTGATTATTCTTACAATTTTAATTTATAATAATTAATCAAGTAGCTTATTTACAATTAATCAAATATGGAATACCTTAGAATTCATACTTTTGTAAAAATATGGAAAACTTTATATAGTACATGGTAAACTTTATATAGTATTTGAATATGGTAAATTTTCCTAGTAATCGGGTTGATTATTCTTACTGTTTTAATTTATAATAATTAATCAAGTACCTTATTTACAATCAATCAATTATGGAATACCCTAGAATTCGTACTTTGTAAAAATATGAAAAATTTATCTAGTACATGGTAAACTTTATATAGTACTTGAATATGCTCAATTTTCCTAGTAATCGGGTTGATTATTCTTGTTATTTTAATTTAAAATAATTAATCAAATAGATTATTTATAATCAATCACTTATGGAATACCCTAGAATTGGTACTTTTGTAAGAACATCCTCCTACCAATTAGTGCCCATAAGAATAAAAAAACTTAATGTGTGTCCTCCTTTTATACTCATGAAAAAACTTCTACTTATATTCAAATTTGTAAAAAGTTTAATATCATCGGGATAGTTGCATTTTGTGAATATATCCATATAACAAAACGTTTTTTGGTTCATGCAAATGCTATACCTTGTATAAGTAATAGACATTCTTACTATGACTAAAATAAATTGGCACTTGAGCCTTGTATTCATCTAATAGGATTTCTTTTGTTGTCTCCTGCTCCCAATGCCCTGTGTTCCTTCATCAAAATTAATGGCATCCATCTTCTCGTAGCTAGTAATGGAATCACTGATCTATGCACCAAAACCATCATAATATTAGCAATAAAAACCAATGGAAGCAATTAAAACCAATGGAAGGATTAAATCTTGAAAATAAAAATTGGGATTACTAATTACCATGCTTTGTAACATCCCGATGTTTTCCACAAGCATGTCTTTCTCGTATTCCATGCGTTCAACAGGTTTCTTTAGACACTCGTATTCCTGCATAACATCTTCACAGACCTCCTTTGTATGTTGAATTATGTCTTTAGTATTCATCCAAATCATCCCATCCATCAGCACCAACCAGAATTTTAAAATGAGCCAAAAATAATATTGATGCAATGAATGGTTAAATAGCCGATTTATACAACATTGTACCTACTATATATTAGGAATGAAGTATGGAATTTAGGAATGAAAAATGGACTTGATTGCGTCAGTTTCACAATTTACCAAATTAACAATTGTGATATCAGTGTTAATTCGTAAATTACGCTCAATTACAAAAGTCAATGCCAGATTCTAAAGGTTACAAACGTGCATATACCTTCCAAACTAAAAAATAATAATGAAGGGTTTATTTGGAATAATACTTTAAGGGCTTGATTGGTATGCTTTGCAACAACATAAAAAAGTGACATATGGCAGCTATGGAGGAGCCGAATTAAGGAAATTACGTGGAACTCCATTGAATATGTCCTGCTTTATATATATATATTAGATGATACAAAATCAAAATAAAATGATTAAGAGATTTAGGATTTTTTATTTGAAATTTTGGTTGTATAATTAGTGAACCATATTTTTTATCTTCAATTTATTTTTTCCATTTTTATCTTCAAAACTCAAAGTCAAACTATTAATGACCTAAATTTTCTCCTATAATTGAGTATTCTTAACATATTGATAATGATGGATAATTAAGTATTGCCATGGTATCATTCCAAAAATTATTCTTTTAATTATGGTTAATTTGCTTAATTTTTCTTAGTTTGTTAATGGGTATTAAATTGATTATTTGGTTATTTTGTACTGTTAACGGGCAGCCTACTTGAAAGCAATTAAAGTATCTAATTTTGCACTTCCATAATTTATTAATGAGCATTAAATTGATTTTTTAGTTATTTCATATTGCTAATTTTGTCTACTTGGAAACAATTAAAGTCTTCAATTTTGCCTTGATTTAGTCCTTAATTTTTGCTTATTGATTTTTAGTTAATTTTTGGACACAGTAATTAATTACCTGACTAATAAAGAGCACTTTCCGTTTTTCAACTATGTCTTTAAAAAAGAAAAACATCATCTAAGGTACCGTTAGTATTAATAATAGTAAGAATAATTGCTTTACATGGAATCATCAACAACTCAGTAACTAACAATTTGAACGTCACAGATTCATTACAGCTGCAGCGACACGGTTAGTGACACCATGTTTCACCACACATTTCAAACCCTATTCCGATTGGTCCTCTGTCTCTCCATCAGACCTGCAGCAATGGTGGCAGGTTTTTGAGGTATAACAATAATATTGCTATGATAATGATGTAATAATGTTATAAGATTAAGAATTGTTTTTTTCCATTCTAATAGTTTAAACATATTAACCTGTACAGAGGAGCTGTGAGTGGGATCTGATACACCATAATGAGGTGTATCGGGTGTGGAATATCTTGGGAGCATAGCATTACAGAAGCATGATGTCAGAAATTTGACGTGTGAAAGATCCTGTTAAACGTCGAACGAAGGCAAACTTTATGTCAGATGCTGCATATGCGGAAATGGAGTCATATTGGGCGAGTCCGGAGTTCATTCAGAAGTCCGCTAGGTTCAAGGCAATGCGAGCAACAGTGACTGACGAGGATTCACAGTCTGGGTCTTGCAGCACGACATATGCAGAGGGATCTATCTCAATGTCTGCACATCGAGAGCAAATGGTATGTATCTCGGTAATGTTCTTTCATTTTACATTTAAGATACTAATGAAATTAAATAACATATTAATGTTACGTTTCATTCAATTAGAGAGAGAGATATCCTGAGAAGAAGGACCCTGACTTGTTTAAAGTCTTTCAAGCAACACATAAAATGAAGAATGAGAAATATGTTAGTAAGCGTTGTGAAGAAGTTGCTGTAAGTTATTATAACTGTTTGTTCACAATTCATTCTGCAAAAAATTACCTTGTTTTACAAATAATGACTGTCTCAAATGTATTTTATTATATTTCTGTAGACTCGTATCAGTGCAGAGATTGAGGAACAAACACAACAAGAGGATGGCATAGAGGCAATTGATGAACTAGCAATCATTAGTACTGCATCTGGCGGTAGAAGGATGGGCCGTGTATTTGGATTAGGATCGGAGCAGTGTGTCATACCTGGACGCCGACAGCCAGGTGCCATCCCACCTATCAACATCACACAGACACCGCAATTCAACGAGCAAATACAGAAGATGATGGCGGAGGAGAATGCGCGAAGGGATGCGGAGTACGAGAGGAAGCTCGAGAGAATTAAGAGAAGACAGAGAGCAGAGATGGAGGCTCAGAGAGCCGCATTGGAGGCAAATCGGGCTCAGTTGGAGATTATTTGTCGTTCGCTAAACCTTCCGTGCCCGCCGGCTCAACCAGTTCCATAGTATCCTGCTGACTCGGACTCAGAGGATAAGGAGATAGTCGGGACTCCGTGATGGGCGTCATGAATAGGTTAATGCATTTCCAAAGTTCTTGTATTATCAGACTGACATAATAATTTTTAGACCTAATTAAGACTCAGTTGAAATTACTGAAATGTGTAATCCGTTGAATGTTGTATGCTTTCTTCCAGACATATATGTTCTTGTTTTAATTATGCTGTCTTTGAGAATATTTTATTTTAATTACATTTGCATAGTTGTGTAATGTTTATTGCTGAGTAAAGCTGGGGGAACTTTTGAAATGATATGTTAATTTTGAATGTGTATTCGAACTGGGAAAAATACGAAACAACCGAAACCTGGAACGTTTAATGTACATTACCAACGTGCAAACGGGTAACTTACCAACTTTATGCGCGTTGGTAATTACCGCCTGTCATCCTGTTACCAACGCGTATGCAAGTTTGTAATTACCAACGGCTTCATAACAACTCCCTTACCAACTTATGTAAGTTGGTAACAACCAACGCGGATTCCTACCAACTGTCTGGCAGTTGGTAACTACAACTACGCGATGGAAACCAAGCCTGATTCATGATCATTGGTAATTACCAACGTTAATTTTACCAACTTCTAAACGTTGGAATTTACCAACGCGTTATTAATTGCGCGTTGGTAAAAAATTTTCCAACGTATCGAATACTAACTGCCATTTACCAATGTATCGAATACTAACGCGTTATTAATTGCGCGTTGGTAAAGTCCTATATTTTAGTAGTGAGGATATATCTGAATTTTAACTTTTTATATCAGAATGCATAGTTCATACAAAAAAAAACATAAAAAAAAGCAACATGTCTATCATTTAGAAGGCCAATTAAAGAAAAGATCAAAAGTTTCCAAGAGATTGTCCTGCAACCCAATTAGCCAACAAAATAAATTTTTGTGTTGATCTTCTGCCCTTTCTTTATTGGTTGCGAAACTCTCTGGTTATCAGCAGATTCTCCCTCTCGTTTTGAATAAAGAAGAGCAAAACCTCCCTTGGTTGCATGAACTTCTTCAAGACCATGAATTGGAACCTAAAAAGGTTATGTCTCCATCATACGCGAAAGCTAAAGAGAAGCCACAATAGAATTATTTCTCTCACCTTCAAATTGCGGGTGGAAAGTTGCAGAAATTTGGAAAGCATGCAAGCCGTGAAGACTAGGGGCTGCACGGATTGCAAAAGTATGGATTTTTTGTGCAGCAAGACTAATTAAGCTTGTTCCTGGCCGTTTAGATTTGAGAAAAACAGCAGAATTTTGATTCCGAAAGTCTGTTTTAAGGTTGGATTAAAGTTAAACTGAAGGGCCGAATGTGCACCGTTGTTTACTGCAACTAGTAAGTGTAATCCGGGTTGAATTTGGACAGTGAAAGAACCAAGGCCCGAGGCTGAGGAAGGAGAACGGTGCTTAGCTGCTGTTTTTTGCCTTAATTTCAGACTTTTTTTTTTCCTCAGCGTCATGACCGGCGTAACTTAACCTGGAATCAAATGATCCGGATGATAACCAGATAACAAAATGTAGGTTAAGGACGATGACTTAACAGTCTGAAAAAATAGTTAAAAGAGTGTTGATCCTGTTGGAGTGTAAATATCGGTGCTTAGCAGCTGTTTTCACTTCTGGCCTTCCTTTCGCTATCTCTATTCTCTGCTGTACTTGCTGATTGTATATGTGTAGCAATGTGTTTTTGTGAGTCGCTATCAATCAGTTTCACTTAGGTCGATTGGACACCTAAAAATATTCTATGAAAGTTCGAGAGGTTCGGGAGTTCGGTTACGCTAAAATAACTTTATTCTAGCGCCCAAACTTGGTATCTTAGTTTGATTTTAATTTTGTTTTGCTTGCTTTAAATAATTTCAGTTAATATCCAAACCATGGATTCTAACCGAACCACCCGGATATGGACTTTTAAATTTTACTATTTAATTTTTATTTATTTTATGAAATTTTGATATTTCCAAACCATAGATCCTATCGGACCACCCGGATATGGATATTAAACTTAATATATTTATTAAAAATATTAAATAATTGTTCATCCAACTTATGGATCCTATCGAATCAGCCGGATATGGATCTTGTAATTTACTACCATCCTAAATTCATCCTAGGGTTTTATTAAACTCACGCGGAATGAATTTTTTTAAGTGTAATTTTTTTTTAGATGCATTATGTAAAATTAAATAAATTTTAAAATTTTATTAGTTAAAAAAAACATATATCTATCCTAAACCCACAATCTTTACTAAATCTTAGTGACCAAATTAATTCATGACTTTAATAAACAAAATAAGTAAACAGTGAGAGAAATAAACAAAAACAATGCTGCTAGTGACTAATCTGCAAAATAAAAGAAAGTTAGTAATCCAGATGAATGGAATAAAAAGAATGGGGGACTAATCAAGGTTTATACCTAAAAGAATGGTTAGATCCGGGTAAAAAGGAATCAGGTTCGCGGGTCGTGAAACGGATCTCCTTTGATTCGGTGTTCTCCGACGTTTCTTGAGTGATCGGTGGCCTGAGATTTGCTCAGGCAGAGACGCACAACCTACAAGAGGGATGAATGGTGGCTGGCGGCGTCGAGAACGGCGGGATAGAGGAGGGGACGATGGCTACGGTGCTCGGGCTTAGCTAAATCGACGACGGGAACAGCGATGGGAGTGGCACCGGGCACGGTTGCACGACGTCGAGGGAGCAGGGGTGACTAGCAGCAGTGGAAGGAGGCTGGAGGCGTCGGGCAGCAAATGGGAAAACCAGGGGTGGCGGCGGAGATCGGGAAAAGCTTAGGGTTTTTGGGTAGGCTAGTGAAAAGTAAGGGACCTAAGGCTGCAGTTCTCTCTTTTGCTGGCGCCTGGCTGGGAGCTTATGGTTACGATTTTTCCCCCCCTCATTTTCATGTCAATAGTGACCCATATTTATACTAGGGAGTTTTAGGCGAGATTAGCTAGGTTTTACATGGTTTAAACTTATTCCAAATTCGATTTGAGGAGATTAGGATATAATCTGTTAAAGTATCAATTTAAGTCTAATAAAACTCTCAAGCTGCTGATCTTGCCCCAAATTCTGTGTGAATTTCAATTAACCCAAAACTTCTCTAACCTGTCAATTAAGCCCAAAACTTTCAGGATTTATCCAATTAACCCAAATCTTCATAACTTTGACAGATTTGCCTCAAACTCTCCAATTTTGCCTAGAATCCTCTAAAATCCCTTGGTTTTCACCCAAATTTTTCCTTTGTCCCTAAATTGACCCTACAAGACCTTTAAGGCTCCAAATTAATACCTAAACCAAATTAAATCCTATTTTTACCCTAGATGATCACTTTAAATTTTTAAAGATTTGGAGACTAAAATAACAATGTAATCTAAATGTAACCATATCAACTAACTATACAAAACCCTAAAATAACAAAAATGACCCAAACTCCTAACAAATGACCAAATAGTCCCTAAAAATGAAAATGCCCCATAAACTAATTTTCCTAATCTAAAACTTAAACAAAAGTCAGTACCTAGATAAAATTGGGTGTCAACAATAGGCATTACTTGCGCAGGGAAGATTAGTCGCCCCAGACTACCTATCTGTATCTTTAGTTTCTTAACGGGAATGGGATAGCTCCACCATGGCACAAACTTCAGTGATAACTTTGTCTTTTTGCCTTTGTTTTTTTTTTAATAATCAGAAATAGACATAGAATCCTATTTTGCCAATACATGGGGGGATCATTAGCGGCTGACCAAGCCCAAGCAGCTGCACCCTGTTTGGAAGTATGTCCCCATTCCTCGTCAATTAGAAGGATTGCTGGTAAGTGTGAAGGGGTGTGGGATCCCCAAGTGAAGCACAAAGTGGCAGAGGTGAGAGTGGAAGCGGCAATAAACACTAGCCAATTGGACTTGTTTCCTAAGCTCATCCCCTAAGTGAATATATAATCCGCTCAAGATTATCAATGCTTCTATTAAAAGACTGCATAGTTTCAGTTGGTTTAGATGCAACAAAATAAGCTTATAAGCAAATTAAATATGTTTTTTTGCTAGTAATGTTGCTGTCGGAGGATAGAAGCCAGCCAACCAATAAAAGACATGTACACTAAAGATGGAGAGATATTAGGAGTGACTTATCATATTACCATTGAGCCAGGGCGAAAAAGAAACAAGTGGTCTAATGTCTCATTTGCATACTTATATCTTGAATACACCAGTTCAATATGGCTTTCCCTTATTACCAAATTGGTTGCAATAGGAAATGCATCATACATTCTACAAAAACATTTTAAATTTGTGAGAAATGTTCATGGCTCAAAATTTTTTCATGGAATGACAAAAATGGGTATAAGATTCTATGCATCTTTACTTCTAAATCATCTTTTGAGTTAAGACATAATATTTTTTTATCTTGAAAATACCAAAGAAGTGTCTATCTAAATGATACTGCCTCTGTCATTCTCACTATTATTTACATATTGAATTTTCGATTTAGGATACTTTCTTTCATAAAGTAAACTTCTCCATATAACAGCCGCATTTGAAATAAGTTTGGATTACCAAATAAACTCATGGCATTCATATTTGGCTTGAGGTACCTTGTCACTAGCAAGTGAGGCTTCTCAACAAAAATCCTGTGTGGTTGTAGAAGATTTAGGTCTTTGCCTAAAGAGTCTTGAAATTTTGCGGGGCAAAAGAAACATAGTTGACCAGCGTGCAAATACTATTAATTCGAGTCTGAGCAGGGTTCTACCGTGGAGCTGAAGGTCAGTAAAAAAGGAACCAGATGGCCTCATTCTAGCGATTGAGGGTTCGTAATCTTTTCTTTTTTTGTTGGAAGTTGCGGACCATAGAATTTGACGCTCAAAATCCTGGGTGCAAGGCCTGGTCGCTAGTCGTCGGCGCATTCGGCCGTTAGTTTCTCACAACTCTTCCAGAATTTTCTTTTCTTTTCTTTTCCTATTTTTCTCCGCTTCTTGCTGTCTAGGCCGAAACTCCAAAAAATAAACAAATAAATATTTAGAAAGTCCACGTGGACGATGGTGCGCTCGTTAACCGTCGCGTAAAATGAAAAAAAAAGTTGCAAGCTAGGCAAGCTTTTAAATCCTCGAAGGTCTTCCAATCAAGAGTGTCTCAGTTCGTTTCTCATCGCCTCATCGCATTGCCTTTCTCCTACTCCCTCTCCAGATTTCTAATTGTGATTGTCACCACCAATGGCGACCGCCGCCACCGATAAGCTTCCTCAGCTCAAATCCGCGGTTGCTGGTCTCAACGAGATCAGGTTTCTTTTATTTCAGTTTCTGCTTTTCGTTCTTCGTTGATCAATGCAGATGTCCTAGATCTGATTGAATCGTTCTTTCTTCAGTGAAAACGAGAAAAACGGATTCGTCAACCTCGTCGCTCGCTATCTCAGGTAACCCGGACGTGGATCCCGTAATTTGATACTATTGCGCGCGTTTTTGTTGGGATGCGCTCATCTCTAGGTGTCTGTTCTTGGTTCCTGATTTGAAGTGGCGAGGCACAACACATCGAATGGAGTAAGATCCAGACGCCTACGGATGATGTTGTGGTTCCATACGACACATTGGCTCCAACTCCAGATGGTAAGAATCGTTTGATTGCTTCCAATCTTTCGGTTTGTATTTGTCTACTATAGAATCGTGCTCGCTGGTTTGTTAATCCATCGGGAAACAACGTGAAACAGATGCTGCTGAAACAAAGAAGCTACTTGATAAGCTTGTCGTGTTGAAGCTCAATGGCGGTCTAGGAACCACAATGGGTTGTACCGGTCCCAAGTATGGAATTCTGCAGACAATTTTCCTTTCTATAATTTTCTAATCTTTGGATCAGTCTTTTAGAGAAAATATGTTGGATAGTATGGAGTAGACGAAGGCCATTCCTATTCTGGCTAGTTGTTTGTCTTTCTTCATTCTCTGTTTTCTTTATGCCATTCATCTTCTTGTTGAAGTGTTTTCCTGAAATTTTCCAGCGTATGTTACTTGTAGATCTGTCATTGAAGTTCGTAATGGCTTGACTTTTCTTGATCTGATTGTCATCCAGATTGAGGTTGTGAAATTTCTTTTATTTTCTTTCCTTTCTTCTCTTTTGTTATATATGGCATGTCGCTTACAAGTTCAAGTTTTGTTCAGAATCTCAATGCCAAATATGGCTGCAGTGTGCCCTTGGTTTTGATGAACTCGTTCAATACTCATGACGACACGTTGAAGGTTCATACAAATTGCAAGTTAACTATGCTTTTTCTGCATGTCAATATGTCATTATGGATTACTTTTGACTTTAAGACTTGAGATTTTTAGATCGTCGAAAAATACTCCAAAGCCAAGGTTGAGATCCATACTTTCAATCAGGTTTGTGTTTCAGATACTTTTTAAGTTAAATAACCTACACATGTCATTCAAAGGAGTTGAAATAAGTAGTCAGTGGTAATAAGATCTGTTTTCCTTGGATTACAGAGCCAGTATCCTCGAATAGTTGCGGAGGACTTTGTGCCACTGTCATGCAAAGGAGTGGCTGGCAAGGATGCATGGTACTTCCACAATATTTTCCCAGCTGCACTCTCTCTCTCTCTCTCTCTCTCTCTCTCTCTCCTGTGTATGCATATACGTGCATAAAAACATTTATTGCCTTTTGGATGCGGTTGTAAGGAAAAGGACATGCGGGTGGTTGAAGCCATGGAATGTTCAATTACCTAAGTCATATTGAAACAATAAGAACATTGCAAAAAATTCCAGATTGAAACAATTTGAGGCTTGAAATTGTTTGTCTCATAATTGGTTCCAGTAGATCAGCTCTGATTTGGATAGAATTGTTAGCTCTAATCTGCACTAAAATTGTTTAGAATCTAGTTTTCAGATCTTGTGCTCAACCGTTAATATAATTATGTTTCTCCATGTACATTCTTATCCAGTTAATGGCCTCAATAGAATTTTTTCAGTATGCTAGATTTCAAATCTCTTTGAAATAGTTTAGCAAGTAGTTCTCCATAGCAATTTGTGTAGTTTAAAGTGCGTTCTTCAGTATTTCTTCATGGTGATGTGATGATCATATTATGCCAATGAAGGTATCCTCCTGGGCATGGTGATGTATTCCTATCTTTAATGAACAGTGGCAAGCTTGACCCATTCCTCTCACAGGTTGGGGCTTTTATGTAACTTTGCATTTTAAATGCAGAGATGGTTCATGCATTATTTGATAAACTTTCTTCACAAATTTTTCCTTGTAGGGCAAGGAGTATGTTTTTGTTGCCAATTCAGACAATTTGGGAGCTGTGGTTGACTTGAGTATCCTTGCTGATAAGCTTCTTAAGAGAAAAAATAGCTTTATGTCCAGTAGTCATAGTTCTTGATATGATTTGAGGCAGCAATAGTTCTGGATTCATGCTAGTATCCTTGACCGAAGCAATAGAAATCTTGAATCATTTGATCCGAAACAAGAATGAGTACTGCATGGAGGTAGAGTAACAAATTTTCTTCAACGTAACTCACTTTTTGTGACTTAATGGTTCTATATTTTCTTAATTTCTGTAGGTCACTCCCAAAACCTTGGCTGATGTTAAGGGTGGTACTCTCATTTCTTATGAAGGCAAAGTTCAGGTACTTTGGCCTTATTTGTCATTGCCATTGCCATTGTTCAGTTATCTTCTTATGTTTATGCCACAAGAGAACAATTATAATGTGAGTTCGTCCTCTCTTACCCAAGTTAGCATAGCTGTACTTGATTATCTAAACTATAAATCATAAGTTGGATAAACTTCAGTACGAAATTTCAGAATAGCTATAGGTCTATTTTTGTTTTGTGATAAGCCTTGTTGCAAGCTAATTTATAGATGTAGATAGTCTCCACCCAAGTTCTTTTGTTGTACACTTTTCTTATCATGTACATGGTTTAAAAGATGCCTTACCTTTTTGATATTTATTTAAGACATATTAAGTTATCATACTTAGAATTTGTCTCTCGGCAAAAATCAATTCTGTCCTGTTGGATTGATTATATGAAGATACTTCCATGTTTGGTCAAACAGTATCTGGTCGACCATATTTCTTTGTCTAATATGAATCTTAAATCTTTTGTTGACATAGAATACTTTTCTAATTTGTTGTGTGGTTGTTGCCTCCCTTGGATCTCAATTTTGAAAACAATTGGAGAAAACTTGTAATGTGTCTAATGTGTTTCTTTGTTTATGTGATTCAGCTACTTGAAATTGCACAAGTTCCTGATCAACATGTAAGTGTAGAGTATCCTTGGAAACTGCGTACAATGTCACTCTTTCCTGAAGACGTCGAAGAAGGGATGGAAGGTATATGGATGAAAGTATCATCAGTGAACATAACTAATATTTGAGTTTTCTCTGTTACAGGTCAATGAATTCAAGTCAATAGAAAAGTTCAAAATATTCAATACAAACAATCTGTAAGTTACACTTTATTCTTTTGTTTTAGAAACTTAAGGAAATTGCAATAACAATGTTTTTATAGGTGGGTGAACCTAAAGGCAATTAAGAGACTTGTACAAGCTGATGCGCTCAAGATGGAGATTATTCCTAACCCGAAGGTGATGAATGTTTAATGACTAGTGAGTAGACACATCTATGTTCCATATGTCCTGTCCCTGATTATAAATTACATTTACAGGAGGTGAATGGGTTCAAGGTTCTTCAATTAGAAACTGCCGCTGGTGCTGCAATTAGGGTATTTGCCACAGTCAATGCTTGATGTCTGTTAAAGATTTTAAAATTTTTTAGTAACTCTACTATTTGGATGTGTTGGCTAGTTCTTTGACAATGCTATTGGCATCAATGTCCCTCGATCACGTTTCCTTCCAGTGAAGGCAACTTCAGATTTGCTTCTTGTTCAGGTCCTTTTGCTTTTCCTTTTTCCCTATTTGAACTTGACTTGGTGACTGAAGTTCTGGGGAATTTGCAACATGCTTGCCACCTTTGTATTTGACATTCTTTTCCTGCCTTTTTCCTTTAGTCTGATCTTTACACTCTAGAAGATGGCTATGTCACCCGGAACAAGGCTAGGACAAATCCTTCGAATCCATCAATTGAATTGGGACCTGAATTCAAGAAGGTAAAATATCCTCCTGGTGGTATGCTGTTTGGTGGATGATATGCTTGCAATGATATAAGTCCTCAAAATCTGAATGACAGGTTGCGGACTTCCTTGACCGGTTTAAGTCTATCCCAAGTATCACTGAGCTCGACAGTCTGAAGGTCACTGGTGATGTATGCTTTGGGGCTGGCATTGTTCTCAAGGTATTCTTGTATACATTGCTTAAGCAACCAAGTCACTACTGTCACTCACTTTATAGCTTGACCGTTGCATAGAATAACTCTATTGCGGTGGACCTTTGTTCTTGTTCTTGTTGTTTCTTTATACAAAGGATCATGTATCTATTATAAGATCTCGTATCCAATTGCTCCACTGATTTTGGATGGATTGTCTGCAATTCTTATGCCTGATGTTTTGATTAATCTGAAATGAGATCTAGCTTTAGTTGGCATTACTTTTCTGCTTTTCCTTTATGTATATCCAGTTCCTCACGTAATTCTCTTCTTTGACATTCCGTTTGTATTCATCTAGACCAAATGCATGCTTGAGTCGATGCATTCTGTCTTAGGCAAAGGGTACGCAAGCAAACTTCGGTACATTCATTTCCTGATGAAACAGCTATTTCTTTCAAGTGGAGAAGCATTTGAAAGAATAAAACAAGTTCTTTCTAACCTTTCATTTCACGCACTTGTGTCTTGAAAGTTGCGCTGCACCGTAAACCTATGATCAGTTGACCAAACCGCTGAAAGCATTCTTGGTCTCCCATTTTTGTTTTGTTGTGTATTTACATTTTGTTTGTGACCTACTTCTTTTCACCCTTTCACCCTCCATTGAAGGGAAAAGTGACTATTGCTGCCAAACCTGGGGTGAAACTGCAGATTCCTGATGGAGCGAAAATTGAGAACAAGGTGAAAATTTAATGAATGTGCAATCGCTTTTCTTGGTGCTATGTTTTGAATCACGTTATCTCACTCTCATGTATGTTTTATTAAATGAGCAGGAAATCAATGGCCCAGAAGACCTTTGAGAGCTGGATCGATCATGTGCCTGTGTTGGAGATCATGGTTTTGTTGGTTGAAATGAAATCCGATTAAGCCACCGGTCTGCTCTCCTTTTGATTGAGGAATAAGATAACGTACGCCATGCAAGTACCTGAGTTTCTCCCTATATCAACATGTAAACACGAGTAATTTTTAGTAGTATTCTGGAAATGGCTTTTGATACTTGAGCAGTTCCTTTTAAGCGGCTTGATACGAAGCCGCATTTTGTTGGTCTACTTATTTATATCGGACTGGCAGTTTGAATCGGACTCTGAATGATTTTGCCAGCAAATGAAACTACAGCGTGATGTTTTTCGTATCAGTTTTTAACAGGCTGTTCATTAACATTCTCCTGCATAATATATGTACGGCTGCTACAATAAGGAAAGGAGTTTCACATTTTCTTTTAGGGTTAATTTCTATCTTGTTGGTTCTTCGGTTCCTCGATCTCCGTTGGTACTGAACTACTTTGTCCAAAGGGAGGCACATGCTCACAGTTAAGCTGCACAGGCTCTTTTAAACACGTCTCACAAGTAGAAACTGAGCAGCTATTTTCATGTTGGTGATGAAAAACGGAATACGATTTTATTCTGGAAGATGAAACAAATGACACTGTGGTTAGACTAGATCAAGCCTGGCTTAAGCAAACAATAGTTAATTTTTGGTGCCAGATCAAATAATTCTTGTTACGCAATCAACCATCCCTCCATTAATTACATGTTCCCATTAGTTTGGTTCATTAAAAGAATAATTTTAAAAACATGTACTCCACAAGCACACACAATCTCTATATACAATTTATTCTGAAATGAGAGACACCTGCTGATTGCATTAAACAACAATAAATGTGCAAACAACAATAATGAAGGAGCATGAAGATTTAAAACTTGGTTGAAAAATTAGCACTGGAAACGGTTCGAATCAAATCCCGAGACTCATAATATCAATTTTTACTTCGATAGAAGAGAAGAAATTAGCCGAGTAAATTGCATCCGTGATCCCTAATATTTTATTATTGTGCCGCTTTAGACCCTAATCTCTAAATCTTATATAAGACATCCCTGTCCTCATTTAAATGTTCCATTTTGAATCTTCTGCTAACCTAAGGCGTTAAGTTAGAGGGGAAAAAAGGCAAAAACTTAGTCTTAACCCCTGAACATTTTATCATTGTCTTAAAAACCTTAAAACTTTCCTATCTAACAATCAAACCACCATCTCAACAAACTCGACACACTCACGTCCCTCTCCAGCCACCACCGTTCATGAAAGTTACCAATGGGTGGCTCTATTTTGTAGTGTTAAGACCGTATAATAAAAGCCCTATGGATTGAGGGCTTGATTTCACTTGGATTGGTTCAATTGTTTGTCTGAATCAGATTTGAGTTCGTGAAATTGTTCATGAACCCTAATACTTGATTTTTGAAATTAAATGTTGTTTGTGTGAAATTGATGAAAAAGATTGGTTTCTTTGTGTTCATCAAACTTGAGGGAGCAAAACCCCTCTTTTTTCGTTGTCGTTTGGTAGCGTTTTGAGTCACCGGGGAGGGGTCGAGAGAGAGAGAGTCGAGGCATAAAGGGAGGCACAGACAATTTGAAGTTGTACTCTTGCAGGGGTGATTTCATTCCCTCTTGGAGCCAAAGTCATAGGTTGGTCGTCATAGATTTTGGGGACAATAGTTTTGGTCTCAGAACATGAACAGAATCAGTCAAAGAAAATGCAAAGAACATGAACAGAATCAGTCAAAGAAAATGCAAAGAACAGAAAAAGTGTAAATGGATCGCATGGAGCTACCCAGGTGGATTGCTTCGATTTGGCTTGAGGATTGTCGAACCAGAAGGTCCAGGTGTGCTGCAATGGAGGCGAACAAGGGTGATTTCATGGAGGTGGCGGTGATTTCGTCTAGTCGCATTTTAGAGGATGGGAAGTGTTTTAGGGGACTCGAACAGGGGTGATTTTGTGGAGGTGGCAGTGGAGTGACAGCGGTCAGTGGTGGATGACGGTCATTGGCAGTGGAGGACGGTGGCTGGAGAGGGACTTGACTGTGGCCGGCTGTGGAGATGGTGGTCCGAGTGTGTGTTAGGAAAGTTTCAAGATAATAAAATGTTCAAAGGGTTAAAATTAGGTTTTCAACCTTTGTTTACATCTAACTTAATGCCTTAAGTTATTCAAAACGGAACATTTAGATCAGGTAAGGGACATTGTATGTAAGATTTTGAGATTAGGGTCAAATACGGTACAATAATTAAACATTTGTTGGCCTGGGTAGCTGACTTGAAACAGGCCAAAATATATAGTTGGCCCCTGAACTTACAGAACTCGAACGAATTAGTCCACAACAACTACTTATTAAATGTTGGCCTCTAAACTTTGTAAAAGTCTGCGAGTTTAGTCCAAAATAGACTAAAATGTATTGCGCATAACTGACGGCGTTGGTTCTCATACTCGACCCGGGAGCCTCTCGCCTGGCCAAATCAGCCTCTCTTTGTCATGGAACGCCAATGATCGGCAAGGGCTTGGTAGCTCATAAACTGGCGACCCCTCTTGCTGACTTGCCGCCATGTCCACCTCCTGCTATCGACTCCACATACAAGGAGGACTGCGAATCGGTGTTGAATTCGGTTAGCAAGTTGGATTGCAGCGGCCAGCGACGATGGTGGACATGGTTGCGGTAGGATGTAGACGCTTCATGGGTTTGACTAAAGTCGGTCGCCGGTTGCGATTGGCAATCTGCTCTCGTCTTCCCCTTCATTTGTGGTGATGACGACGTATACAAGATGCGGCCTGGGTCTTCTCATGCAATAAGGGGTGACTTCAGGTAGCAAACAACGACAATGTTTCAGCTCCAGGCATAATACAAGATTTCCAGGAGAGGAGAGTTCAATAATACGCTGGCTGAGACTTCTGCACTTTTAATTTTGGATTCGTAGCAATATTAGATGTGTTGATAGTAAATAGTTAAATACAGAGGTGCCGGAGATGGCAAAGATGAAGGTCATCGTCGTCTTGGCGGGTCTTTGGCTGGTCGGGACCGTCGGGTTCAATACCTATTGGAGTAAGTCGCAAACTTTTACAAATTTTTGGGGCGAAAATTTATTGAGTTCTGAGCTGCGGACTAACTCGCTTAAGTTGGACAAGTTCAGGGGCCAAATGCATAGTTGGCCATTGAAATACTCAAATTGGGCCGTAGATAGGCCCGCGGCGAGTTTACACGCAATGCAAGGAGATGACGTGAGGCAGTGCGGGCTCTGCTAACCCCGCCAGAGCACAGGGCATAATCATCGAAGGAACTCGGCGTCAGCAAAGAAGCCAATGGAGGCGCGCAAGTACGTGTGGGAAGGTTCGATCCCGCTCCAAGTCCATCTCCACGATTCCGAAGTTACCACTCTTCCGCCCCCGGCGGCGGCTCTGGTCCGGCTTCTTCTTCTTCGCTTTTCCTCCCACTTCCTCATAAATTTCACTTTCTTCTCATTGTGACTTTGCGATTTCAGATCTTGGCCCCTCGAATTGGCTACCTGCCGCTGTTAGCACCTCTTATAAAGCCTCACTTCAGCAGCTCGCTTCCGCCGGGAGTCGATACCATTTGGTTCGAGTACAAAGGCTTGCCTCTCAAATGGTAATGCTCCTACATCCATGCGTGTCACCCTTCCATGGAGGAAATTCTAACTTTTTATTATTCTTTTCTTTTTTAAACTTTTGTGTTCCAGGTATATTCCGACGGGAGTTCTCTTTGATCTTCTCTGCGCGGAGCCAGAGAGGCCCTGGAATCTCACGGTACCATCTTCGTCTGGTCCTTTAGCCGCGGCTTTTGTATAATCTTTTGCAATGTAAATTAGCTTAGCCTTCTGTGTAACAACTGTCACTGATACTTCTAATGCAAGTTGCTTTTAGGATCACTGGGCCTAGCACCAAAGCAGTGATCTCATTGTTGTAGTCATGATGTGGACCCTCAATCTTCCTTGCACATGTTCCGTGCATGTTGCAACAGAGAATACATTTTGCCCAACACTCTGGGCTGCACAGCAACTTACATGTTATCTTATCGTTGCAAGTTTGGTCAGCTAATAGTAACACCGATTCTGGATCTTAGTTTGCTGGTTGAAGTTGTTTTCAGCCATTAGGCATAGTAGATAAGGCATGGCTCTCCCCATCACACTGCCAGTGTTAAGCTGGGGGTTACATTCTGAATGAGCGAAGGATGGATTGGTGATGCTTGATCCTTGGCAGTGTTCTCTCATTCCAGATTCTTATATTTTTCCTTCTTCTTTATCTGCTTTATGTGTGTGTGTGTGTGTGTGTGTGTTTTGAACTTCTAGGTGCTTTTTCCCTCCAGAAAGTTCTTTCACATATTTCGGTATTGTGTGATTGTGAGAATTATTGGTCTTTTGTTCCATGGTACAGCATGTCATGTAAAAAGTAAGTTCCATTTGGCAGGTGCATTTCAGGGGATATCCCACGGACATGCTCACACCCTGTGATGGTGAAGATTCTGTTAAATGGAGCTTCATCAATTCACTGAAGGAGGTAATTTTTTGATTGGATCAGTGACTCAGATTGTTTTTAGATTGATATCATTGACAAGCCCATGTATAAATGCTATAGTATGTATGTCATGATTCATAACTATTTCTGAAGACTTTACTGTAGCCTACGTTTTAGTCTGCATTTGAGCACTTTGTGCTTTTTAATTTGCTGGATTGTTGCAGGATGAAGAGGGTGGTTTTCTTCATCAATGAAGTTTCCTGTGAAAATTTATAGATCACATTCTGGTTGGCCGAATTGGCCTGGAAGGATGTATTTCTCTCCAAAGTATCATAATTTATTCCTCAGGTTAAATTAGAAGATTAGTCCATTTGCTCTAGAAATCCTAATAAGGAAACCTCTGTAAGAAAATGCAACAAAAAACATGTCGCTCCTGATTTGTCTTTTCTTGTTTTTATGTTAGGTTGCTCTGTTCTGGTAAATTCTACTATTTTCTTAACTATGAATTCTGGTATTTTAGTTCTGAGGCCCAAAGGTTGACTGATTTGAAACTTTTCTGAGTGTGTGGAACATGTAAGGGCCTAGGTTCCGTATGGAATTTTTTTTATATTTCCTTCAATATTGGTCATTGTGTACTAGTTAGTGCTATTCCAGTATTCCCTGAATATATATCTTCCCGTTTTCTTTATTTCACAAAGTGGTTTCCTCAATGCTCTTACATTGTTCAAATATGCTAACAGGCAGCATATATTATAACTGGAAACTGCAAGAACATCATGAACATGTCCCACTCTGATCAAGTAGAGCTCTGGCGTTCCGTAATGGATGGTAATTCTGTCTTCCTTCTTTTTCTTTTTCTTTTTTTCTTGGATAAGTTTCATTAATAGCAGGTCAATTCATTGATAAATGGTAGGCTAACCTTTAGCATTCAGATATTAACTATTTTCTTCGAAGAAACCTCCATCTCTTTTTCTTGTCATCAACTTTATAGGATAATCAGTAGAAGCTAGTATCTTATCTCAAACCAGATGAAGAATGGCCATGGGGTTTATTTGGGTAAAATAGTGAGTGATGTGCAGTGGTATTTTGTTTGCATAGGACACCTAACACCCAGCTGGAATCTGTGCCTTTTGAAGCACTTCTAGACAATTACATCAGAATGCCAATTGTGTTAGTTAAACTTCATTTCTTTTGGAGCACTTGCACCATGCCCTTGGTGCGCACTTCAAAGTGGACATTATTGTGGGAATATGGCCCGTCATTTCCAAGATATATAAAAGAAGAAAATCAGTAGCCTGTTGGCACCCATGCCCAAGCCATGAAGGATAGGAAAACATTCTTGAATCAGTTGTAAAATTTTTTTAATTTTCAATAATGATAGAGGTACAAGGAAGTTACATAATGAGTTTACTATAATGCATGAAGAGCCAATCCCTTATCTATACATATACACTGTTTTCTCTTAAACGTTGCTAGGCACTTTTGGGCTCATAGATATTTTTCCACCATACAAGATTGACAATTATGTTTTGGTCATATGGTTCTGCTGCATTTGATCATAATATTCATAGTAATGCTTGATTCTTGACCTAGCAACAAGGAAAAGATAGTTTGAGTATCATGGCAGTCACCTTGTTGCCCCTGTTTTCACCACTTCCTTTTCTCTTTTTCTATATGATGTTTTTTCTTCTCATTTCTGGATATTACTTTTGCTACAGTTGATCTTGTTGCTTATGCACGGATATCATCTAAGCTTAAACTTGTAGCGGTGGAGGATGACTACACAAGTTCGTGCTTAACAAAATCTCAACAAGTCCCCAGTGAGACAGATTCATCAGGACAAGTCAAGACAGGTTAGGAAAATCTTTCACACTGAAGGAGGCAGTATTGCCCAGGTTTATTGGGTTTAATGCAGAGAAGTGAGCTTCATATATTCAGAATTATGATGGATTTTGATCATTTAATGACAAAAAAGTTGCAGGGTAATGAGTCAAAACAGTCACAACTTGCAAAAATTATTATGGAGTATCATTATAATGCTTTTAGCAGGCACCACTTCTTTAAGATCCAATAAGTAATTAGAAAACAATAACTCAGCTTATAATCTTGCCAAGGATCAGAATAAGTTTGTACATATAGATCTTTGGATTGCCTGTCATTAATTTTATGGCAACTTCAGCAGTTGTTAGAGTTCATTTCTTAACGTAATTATTGATTCAAATGATGTTGAAGAATGAATTTTGTTGAAATATGCCCAAAAGATCTCCCAAGCAAAAGTACACTTCAATAGAAAACACTGCAATGTGGCTCTATAGGCATAAGAGTTTATGCTAGAAGAGTAGGTCGTTAGATGTTATTAAGGGAACAACAATACATGTTTTTTTGTTTTAATGGTTTGGGACCACAGGAAGGATCAATCAATGGGAAAATGTGGTCTTACCATCAACATTGAGATTTTAGGATTGGAATGTGTTTTAGACAATGCGTATTTCCAATTTTTATTGTAACATTGCAAAACTTAAAACGCTAAGATTTTATGATGCCACCGGTCATTATGCCATACATTGGATGACCATGCACATTGGCCCAACATTGTGTCTCAATCCGTCCAGCTGTAGTCTTTATTTCTTTTTCTGCACCTTACACTATAATAATCACAGATACATTATGATCCTGGTACAATTCAAAGATCCAAATCTATCAATTCTTCTTGCTTAGAGTGAAACTGATATTTGAAAGCTGACTTTAGAATTAGCATGATTTGGTATGCGTGCATGTCTTGTGAAATTTATGCAAGAAGAAGCATGCAGCTTCTTTTACCAGTTGTAGTTATTTTCTCTAGGGTGCTTCTACTTATCCATGTTGTCTGACCTTTTCAGGTAGAGTTCCAGTTAGATTGTATGTTTGGAATGTAACTGACAATTTTGATGATTTTGAGGCTGTATGCCCAGTTGACAGTTGGGATAAGATCTCCTATATAAATCAACCAGTGGAGATCCACAGGGAAGGTAAGAATTCTTTTTATTTGATTCAGATTTTTCATTTCACATTTCTTTTTTAAAAAAAAGAAAAAAATCTTGAGCAGGAAACTCTAAGGTTTGGACCAGTTTTCATTGTTTATCTGATGCATGACAGGATTCAATATGTTTTTCTTTTTCTTTTTTTGATCTATTCTGATCTGTGTAAATAGAACCGCTGGAAGAACTGAACCAGCTAACACTGTTCAGATTATTATGAACCTGGTGAATTTACACCTTGTGCAAATTTCTATAATATTGCTTTCTACATGGATCGGCAGTCATTAAGTGTTAGGCACGGTGTGAGCACTTTTCTCTTTGCAGGTACATATTTCTCGCTGCAAGATGCACTTAAAGTGCTTCTGGCAGATTTTTCCTCAGAGAAGTCATCATCAATTCATAGAAACTCAGAAAGAGTAGAAGCAGAGGAGGGACAGGTTGAAGTTGAAGAAACATCATATGAGTATGTCAGTGTTGCTTCCGAAATCAAGCTCGTTCGCATTCAGGGGATTGAACCAAAGCTGGATATCCCGTTTGCATGGATAGTGAATAACTTGATGAATCCAGAACATTTTCTCCACATTTGTGTTTGTGTCAAGCTTCAAGGTCGGAATACAACATGAAAACGCAATGCATTATTTGATTTTCTTCCTTGACACGAGGGATTGGTAACTGTACAGGACAGGGTTATTTGCCTGTGAATACGTATTAGCTGCACTTGGTTCGGTTGTGAATAGGGAAAACAACAGAAAGAGCTTAAAATTGATAGTGTCATTTTATTGATTTCGGGTCTACAATATTATGTAACTGTCACGGAGCAAGCGCTTAGTAATGCATTTTATTTCACTGTGCAAAATAAAAGAATTTAATGATAGATGAGCAATACCACCCGAACATGCCCAGCTGGAAGTGCCTTGTTGCGATTTTAAGCTCCAAATAACCTGAAATTTCATGAGTCAGCAAACAAACAGAACCTTAAATAAAGCCGAGCGTGAACTAGAGAAAACCATTCTTACCTTCCTAATGCTGACCGGGAGCGTCTCATGCTGCACAAAACAAGCAGTATGATCAATTGAAGTGCAAAATTTAACATATTCCAATTAGGTTTTCCATTTTTCTAAAACAGCAACTGCCGGCACTATAGTTCAGTATACTGTCATGCATATTATTGAAATTGTTCTTCCTTTTTTCTGCCATTTCAGGTAGTTCACCACAAGAGTGTACTTGTTAATAATGCCAGGGAAAGAAGGTTCATTTATGTATTTTCCTATGTATTTTCCTGTTTGGATTATGACATCCTTATTGATTTAAATTACTTGGTATGAGCATTATTATAGAAAATATTGCTTCTAATGAGAAGTTAGTGACATGCCTCGGTGCAGGCAGCGGTTTGACTGCTGGCTTTGGTAGTGGTGGTGGTGGTGGTGGTGGTGGTTGTGGAATTTCATCAGTAACAACAGGTACATTCTTAACCTGCAAAAGTACAACAACTATCATGAATTCCAGATTCCTCACCGCATCTTTGTGAATAACCAAGCATGATTGAATAGCAAAATACCAGATTCCTGTACTGGAGACTATAGAATGCTTGAATGTATCTCTGTTTTGCATGTTTCTGCTCCTTGTTCAATCTTCTCCAAAAGCTATATGTACAACCCATGTTCAATACCCTACTTGCATAAATTTTCCAGGTGTAGCTGCACAAGAGAGAGAGAGAGAGAGAGAGAGGGAGAGGGAGAGGGAGGAAGGGAGGGAGGGAGAGGAAAAAAAGCGTCAGGAGTTGGATCTGTAAACCAAAGTCATGAGGTACTGGATAGCATAGATCACCATTCATTTATTCGTTTCAGACCCTCATCTGAATACTTCTTCCAGCAGGTTGAATCCAACCAGCAGTTCTCAAAGAATTCAGCTATCTTGTTGCTTGCCTCTTCACCCTTGTATGGATTGATATGGAAACCCGAAACTCCATCAACAATGATCTCTGCAGGGCCTCCTTGGTTGGTCGCAAAAGTGGGCAAACCACAGTTCATGGCCTCAATGACTGTGAGACCGAATGCTTCATACAAAGCTGGCTGCACAAAAGCTCCCTTTGTGTCAGCAATCCAACGATAAAGCTCCCCATTTCGGTGCCTATCAGTCTGAGCTGCTATCCATCTGAACTGCCCCTTGAGTTGGTAGTTCTCTACCAAGGCATGCATCTTCCTGATTTCATCCATTTCTTCTCTATCTTTTGATTTGTTGGGATCAAAGAAACCTCCCACTATTACAAGGTTAACTAGACTCCTCAGCCTGTCATTTTTCCCATACCACTCAGTTAATCCCGTCAAGTTCTTTACTGTGTCCAGTCTTGCCATAGAGAAGATGATGGGTTTCTTCTTGTCAGCTAGATGCCCTCTGTTTACAGAACACGAAAAGATCCATTAGATGATTCTGAGTTTTTGCCTTGACTGCATTCTTATTTTACATCAAGGTTAACAGTTACTTACAGGTGTTCATTATTATCCCTGTCATTGTACAGGAGTTCCTCAATGGCAGGATGAAATGACTTGAAACGTTTTTCATTTTCATAGAATGGGAAGTACACAGATTGGTCGGCCCCAGGAGCAGCAATGTTGAATTTGGGGTCGAAAACACTGATTCCTGAAACAACTCTGCAGAGTCCTGGTAGAGTAAATGCAGCATGACTTTCATATTGACCAGGCCTCTCTTTGCTGCCAATGAACAAGTTTAAAGTTTCTGTCAATAGCAGGTTAGATTGTGATATTCAAGCTGAACAAGATTAGAAGAATAAACTGCTGCTAAAACTGGTTGCTTGGGTGTCAAGATTTTGAGAGCAAATGCTATTCCTATGTATTTTAGCTGTTTACAAACTCATTCTTCTAACCTGCCCGCAATCTCCTGGTACGAGCTTGTTATTATGAAATCTGTTGCATTCATTGAAATGGTGTCTGCTATGAATTGGCATGAAAAGTGATACTTTTGATCAAATTCCTTCCACTTGATGTCTGAGTCTTCATACTTGGTCTTCTCCAAAGCATGTGCAATAGTTGCCTGATTTTTCGAAAAGCCAAGATTAGCAATTAGTTTGATCTCCAAATGGATGCAGCTATTCACTATACAGAACTTAAAACCACCAAAAAGAAAAAGGAAAAACCTGGGTTATCCCGAGTTTGTTAGCCATTAGAGAGGCAACTAGATTCCCATCTGTGTAGTTCCCAATTATAAGATCTGGCTTTCCCTGCATAACATCCAGGATCTTATCTGCTGCATCCTGTTGTTTTGAACAATAAATAAGGAGTTAATATGAAAGTAAAAAATAGGACTGAAACAGATTACTTTTACATTACACTCAAGGATAGAGAACATGCCTGTGCAAACCTCTCAAGATATGGATAAATGTCAAAACGGGAAACCCAACGACGTAGTTCTCCATTTACTGTCCTGAATGGAACCCGTAGTATATTTGAATGCTTGGTTCCAATGATTGCTTCCCATTCCTGGTTGCACTTTGTTCCTCGGGCATCAGGTATGAGTCTGGTTATCTGTTATGTTGAACAACATAAGCTCAAGCATCAAGCCATGTCATATTGTCTTGATCATAAAACCAGCACCTGAAGCTAAAGAAACTCACCACAAGTATTTGAGGCTTCACATTAAGCCCTTGCGACATGATTCGAAGAAGCAGTTCATCTTCCAAGGCTTTCACTTGATCTAAAATGTAAACAACCTGTTTGAATTTGAGAAAAATAAGTACCAGCCTGCATAAGATTCTGTAGCAGGGAGAAAAGGACTTTACAATTGACACAAATAGGGGTTGCAATCCATGTTTTTAAATCCTTTTCTGTCATGTCAACATCAATTTATGCGATTCAACGGGGTTGAAATAAACATAGCATGATGAGCTCGTGGTTCTGGAATGAGATAAGTACCTGTCCACCAGTATCTGGCAAGCCAAGGACATCTGCCTGGCCAAAGTAACCATGAGGAGAGAATATAACCACATTGAATATGATGGGGAGACTGCTCAGAAACTTCTGCATGTTCTGAGGATCCGGTGCTTGGAGTACCTCAGAAAGAGACCGCATTGTCTCCCTTACTTTTCCTGCAGTATCACCCCACCCTCTCTCAAAGCCCCATTCTTTAAATCTGTGATAGAATTCAACATCAGATGCTATGAAATTCGGAGCCTCTGCCAACTGAAAGGCTAATCAGACCATTCACATTACCTCAGTTCAAAGCTTTCAAAGGGGGTGTCTTTGGGAAGTTCAGAGATGGAAACTTCAGCTACTATAAGTGCCATCTGAAGCTTCATTGCC
Organism: Aquilaria sinensis; assembly: GCA_005392925.1. NCBI lineage: Eukaryota > Viridiplantae > Streptophyta > Magnoliopsida > Malvales > Thymelaeaceae > Aquilaria > Aquilaria sinensis. Next base: position 5,065 of record SMDT01000866.1, on the reverse strand, counting down.
GTGTTTAGTGTCTCATTTATCATCAGCTTCTAAAGGATGAAAGCAATGGGAATTTGTGAATATATTTTTTGAGCAGAAAGAAAAGGAGGTCAACATAGAGTACGTTTTCATGATCTGCACCTGTCCTTGATGTTTCAAAGAGAGCAAGTAGTCAACAAGGGGCTGTGCATTCTCCACCCGACCACTTAGTTTTGCAGTTGTGAACCTTGAGATGAAGTCCAGACCATTTCCAATTGAAGAAGAAATTGATAGCTGGGGCATTGAGAAATCAAATGCCCCCAAATCGACTTCCAGTGCATTTTCATCCTTTGCCCTGCAGCACTAATCAGTTTTTTGTTACAAGACAGCAAGAAAAGAATCCAGTGATCACTACAGAACAGCCCTTCAGTAGCAATAACTATTTCCTACAGGCAGCTCAGCAGCAAATCCGATCAAAGACCTGTTTTACATGAACGGAAAGCGTACCAGTTTTCGTCAATCACCATCTCTTTCAGTTTGAGGTAGTCGGTGGAGCTTATACCTTCAACAGAGAGGTCAGAGTTCACCTTTACAAATTCCCAATACCCAGGACTAGGCCTAATAGCAAAGGTAACATGAGGAGGAATAACAACCGCTTCCTGCAAAATTACAACCAGTGATTTAGACTCACAAAAACTACAACCTCATTATCTTCAAGTTCAATCACACCATCACACAAGCATGAAAGAGAGAGCAATTCATGCCAGAGGAGTGTAAGAGATGTAGTAAAAGAAACAAAATAACCTGAGTTGAGGACAAAATGACACCAAATTCACCCTCTAAGACTTGTTCCCTCTCAAACCCGTCATCTATAACCATCCCCATTTCATCCTTTAGTTGCTGAAGCTTCAGAATCCTTCTTCCCTTCTCCATGTACTTAGCCAGGCATCTCTTCATGTGGTACCTGCTCTGCCTCAAGGCTTCCGGCATGCTATCAGCAATAGACTCCGAACGCTTCATGGATGATGAAGATGCCATTTTTGTTATCCTTCTCAACAAGAACACGCAAGGAAGGACAGCCGATGTCCAATATTGATCTGTCCCTAAAAAATGTTGTGAATTTATAGGTAGAGGTATAGGCTTTGGCAATGGAAATGAATGGCTGATCTGTTTGGTTTTGCATTGGAATAATGTAAAAGACGTGATAGAGGAGCGGGAGAAAGAACATTCCTTTAGAGAGGGAAGGAGAAGGCAAGGAATTTGGTTGCTGGATATCAGATTCACTTCCTGCAAAAATTCAAAGACAATATTACTTTGAATTATTCTTTTCTTTCCGTGATGGGAAGAGGCAATACAGCACGAGGTGTAAAAATTGAAAAGTAAATCACGTCAGAAAAAACAAAAAATCCCATTTTCCTGATAGCTTCCGTCCCTGGCTATCCACCAAATTTGGTCCTTCTCAATTTTCACGAAGTCACTCTCTTAACTAGTTAAAGATAACGTTTTTTTAACACATCAAAAAGCCGTATCTTTTTTACTCACACTTGTACGATATGGCTGGGTTTGATTCAGCTCTATAACCATCAAATCAGCTTAGATTCTTGGGTTTTCCAGATTGGTTAGAACACCACTTGCCGCTGCCGGCCGGGGGGAGGGGGGTGCTAAAGTTTCATGGGTGAACTAAAAGCGTTTTAGGACTGGAAAGATGCATCAAAATTGTCCGGAGTCACCAGTGAAGGGCAAAAGCAAACTGCTGTACAATTATTTTTGGTAATCAGATGAGAACAGAGTAATTTATCAGTCTTATTACACACGCAAGTACGGTCATAAAATTGAACAAGTCCTGAGCTTTAACGGAAGAAAAAAGCTGGATGGGCTTGGCTAGCGTCGGATGGATCGGAGATAGTCGCGAAGGGCCTCAATTTGTTCTTCGGAAGGAGGCGTTTCGTTGTTCTTGATGGATCGGTGGACGTCGTAAGTCGTCGCACCCAAGAACATAAGCCTGCAAATTTGATAGTATTACGAGAAATTATCAGAAAATGTCCATAACATCGCACCGGATTCGTGAAATGAAAACTCTCCGCAATTCCTACAGACCCAGATGCGAAAAGGACCATCTGCCTTGGAGATAGGAGTTTCCCCAGGAGCTTCATATTTCTCCTCCCCGGGTTTTTGCCCCTTTCCACTGTTTTGATTATTGTCCATGTTTATTTTAATTTTTAAGCGTTTTCATTTTGTAAAAACTCCAAACCAGGCTTTTTAACTGTTCATAATATGAAATATGTCACTAATTTTATGTCAATGGAGCAAATTCTCCATTAATTTAGAGGCAAATATGCCACTATGTAAATAAATCACCATCATTAAAGATATGTGCTAGCATGGACATTCACAACACAAATTGTTACTAGAGAATGAGTGAGTTTTGCTTAGTCATGCATGGTAATAAAATCCCCATATTTGCTCAAACTAACTGTTTACTGATAATTTCTAATAGAGCATATATCATTTTAAGGTGTTAAAGTTTCAGGTTTTTTATTTTTTAGGATGGAAAGGAAACGAAGCTAAACTTTGAGTTAGACTTAAATTAATTCAATTTAGATTAAGATAAGCAAAATTGGAATCAAATTTGACATGTTTTAAGGTCAACCTATTGTCAAGGGTAAAAATTATTTGATCATTAACACTCTTTAATGAATAATTTGTCCATAATCTGTCACATTAGTGGGTTATTTGCCTATTTCAAAACAACAATGGCATATTTGTCTAAAAAATACTTTAGTGGGCAAATTGTTCCATTTGTAGAATGAGTGGAATATTTGCCCTTTTACCCAATTCATTTGGATATTAGACTATTTTAGAATTCCTCACAAAGGATTTTTAGTTAATGACATTATTGACAGATAATTACTTTGGTTTAGTTTCACATGGCTCATGGCATCTCAGCATCCATTTTAATGTGCAAAAGGCATTAGGGATTGGGAAAGTAGAACTCGTTAGAAAATAACAAATACAATCTTAATCAGCACGAGTAAGAATTGCTATATGAGTATCATCATATTATAGCTAACAATAGCTATGTGAGTATCGTCATATTATAGTAAGGGTGATTACTATTCGGGTCAAACCGAAAATTTTTGAAAATTCGATTTGGTTATTTCGGTATTTCGGTTCGGTTTCGGTGAAAACCGAATAAAGGCAATTTCGATTTCGGTTCGGTTTCGGTTTCAAAAGTCGGTTATTTCGGTAACCGAAAAAACCGAATTAAATATTTTGGGCTTTAGCCCATTTTTTGTTTTCTATTTGATGTTGAGCCATAAAACCTTACCCAGCTGAGCTACCCCTACCCGGTTACTCATTCTCTTTGGGCCTTTGGCCCTTTACGGCTTTACCCCTTCCGTTCGAATGTCTACACGGGATTCACGGAACAGGAAGGCTGCAGGCATTGTCACATCTCGCATTCTCGCTCGCCAGGCACCACCGCACCCGCCCTTCTGCAGTTCTGCCCTTGGCCTTTTGCGAGTTGAGCCGAAGCGCTTATCTGATCGTCTCGCCGTCTCAGACTCTCGGTCCGTCGGTCGCAGCTCTCTCGTCTCCACTCTCCCACTCCGGCAATCAGTCAATCACTGAATATTAAGGCAATTCCCTGCCCCTTGTGCTACCGGCTACCGTCGCTGCTTACTCGCCCTAGGGCCCAGGAAGCTCCCAGCCCCCGCTCGCTAGTGTCGGCCTCAGCTCTACTACTTTGCCCGTCCGGCTGTCCCGGTCCTCGCGGCGGCAAATCCTTATCGGTGTCAGGTAAAATTTTAGCTTGGATTTTTTATTTTTATTTTATTTTCAATTTTTTTCATGAGTTCGGTTAATATGTTCTCTGAAATTAGGTTGCATTTTATTGATTAGGAGTTTTTTTTATTTGAGACTAAGGCGCTGTGAACTCAAATTACTTTGATGGATGCATAGGGCTCAAGAAATCTGCCACTAAAGACTCAATTTTTTCGTTAATAAGATTTTTGTTTATTTATGTTCAATGAGCACATTTATACCAGGGACCAGCTTTTACAACTTAAAGAAGTAAGTGCTTAATGATCAAGTGAAAGCTGGCGGATGCCCCTATTAGCAGTACTCTCGTTTGGTTTTGTTTCATTTAATTTTTTTGATAAGTATTTGGTTTTGACTGAAGTTGAAAGCATGGGGAATGCCCTTAGTAACATTAGTTTGTTTTAAGCTTGTTTATTTATTTCTTATTGTCCACTTCAATGGAAAACAAAAGCTGCTTGGATAAATGTTGCATATTTGTCTATAAGCTTGTCTTAATCATGGCTCTAGTTCCTTAAAGTTAAATCCATAGTCCCTTCTCAATTTACTCTTTACATCCTCTCTGGTGATACATCGAATACATAAGAGATAGAATTCTGAGGTGATCTAAACTTATATTCATATGTCATGAATTTGGATAATCAGCCTTGTATTCACTGAGTGTTGCAACAAGAATAATTTGTTGTTTTTGGTTTTGTTTTGTTTCTGTTTCTATTTTTTGATAAATCTCAATATGTTACCTGTTCTTTCATAGGCTGCGCTAGTCTCTGAGGATATTTTAAGAATTCAGAACGGCTTCCACAAAAGAATCAGTTACAGCCAATATAAGATTAATAGATTTATTGTTTTTTCATTGATTTTGATGTTTGTATTTAATCATTCACTTCACGCATTCATTTCACTTGTTTTGTAAATGATTATTACATGTTTCTAATGTAGATGATGGATCCAAATGCCGATATTAGTTCCACAGAAGATGATTCGGTTGAAGAGATTGGTCTTCCAAATCCTCATTCATCATCAATAATAGAAGATAAAAAAGAATTAAAGAAAGCAACCAAAAAAAAAAAGGGAAGCTGCTAAGCAGAAATCAATGAAGCCAAGATCAAATGTTTGGAAACATTTCATAAAGTTTGAGGATGAGAAAGGTAACAAGAAGGCTAAGTGCAAGTACTGTGGAAAAGAATATGCAGCGGATCCAAAAAGCAATGGAACAAGTTCGGCCCTTGCTCATAGTTGATCATGCTCTCTGAATCCTGAGGTATAATCAAAATCCCAACAATCTCTTTTG